>PJEM01003486.1:0-42783 GCA_004023845.1 Helogale parvula
TGTGATCCTCCTTGAGGTCACAATGACAAAATAAAAGGGTTTCCAACTTCATTAGAGAAGGAAGTACAGTAAAATTCCCTCCGTGGAGTTTCCCATGGTCTCAGCACCGCCGTGGAGAAGGCGTTGGAGCTACTGTCCGAGGAAGCCGTGGGCTGTGGCCCCACTAGGTGACTCGCCTTCCTTAAAGCATAGTCCCCTCTTCGGCAGGTGCATCTTCCATGCCGGGTTGTTCACTGGTGTGTGATTAATAACAATAAGAAGGTGGAACTTCACTCACATCTTCTCATCAGAGCAGACCAAGTTTTCAGTATCATCGGTCACTTTGGCTCTTTGTCCCAAGGGATTGCTTTCTTCCATGAGTGGCATTTTCTCTGCACTTCTTGCTCTGTAGCTCATTTTTCTTCATTTCCCAGGGGCCAAGCTGCAGTCTTCCGGTCTCTACTTACCTCCCCAAGTTTAGATCACTGAGTTCTATTTTAGACTAATCAAGGCCTGGAAAGAATGGCTGACTATGTATTGGTGAGCTTTTATTCCGCTGACTTCCAAAAAGATGTTAATAGTAAGCACATAAAAGCATGAGATATAATTATTTTTAAAAATCTAAGTCAATATGAAATAAGAAAAGTTTGAAAATATAAGATAGGACATAATTATACCATGCTGGCATGTATTTTTTTTTTAACAATTCCTGGAAGTAAAAGTGAAAAGGGGCTGCACACACCCGTGACCCACCCAGCACAGCCACAGCCAATGGCCATTCTTTTTAATGGGAAGAAAAAAATCTGTATATATCTGTATATTTGTGTGCAAACATGTGTATGACAAAGAAATGTAACTTTAACACTTACGTATTATTGTTTCTTGGCCAATCAGGATTGCTAGAAACAAATAATTGCTATTTCAGATGAAATAATTTAGAAGCAGATCTTCTAATGTCTTCAGTACCAGGATTATGAATTTTGTGGCTTTAAAAAAACTTAAAAGCGGTTCCTTCTAGGCAGGAAGTCAATTTCTTAGTGTCTGGTCAGAGACAAATGTGACCACGGTAAAGGTTTTGACATCTGTGTCTGTGTTTTGCCACATTGCAGACTCTGGTTTTCTGTTATGACTGGCAGATGTGTGAGTCCTTGTGCACCTGTGTGTGTATGTGTGTACTTACCCATCCCTCCAGCATTTGGAAAAGTAAAGCCATTGAACTTCACAGGATTGGGATTATGTCTTATTTTTGTCAATATTGAATTATCACACTGATTTTATTAACCTCATTAATCTGGAAGGTCAATCCTGGTGGTAGAAAACACAAGAAATCTTCTAGTTTAACCATCCAAGGAGAGGAAAATCAGGAAAAGGCTTATAAGAATATTAGGTTCCATTAAGTGACAATTGATGTTGAGATTAGTTCCTGATGAACCGGGATTTCAGCCTGGCCGGGTATCCTGGTCATGTCCCCTAGTGCCGTGTCTCAGTGCGGGAGTCAATGAATCAGGCTCCAGAGAGGACCGCGATTTCATTTGGTGTGAACTCACATGAGAACTTAAAATGAGGACAGACTGAGAGGTTTGGTTGGAAAGAAATATCAACTGGAATAAATGTAGTTAATTTCGAAGTCTTGGCCGATTCTCAGCTTGCTGAGAGGTGTTCCGTGTGGATTTAAGTGTGGGAGAGTTTCATTCATTCTCAAGCAGCGCCGGGGGCTCTGGGACTTCCCTGCTCCGATGGCCACAGCCAGGATCCTACTCGTTAGGACTCTCTTTCTCCTACGGAACAGAAGAAATCTGGAGGAAAAACGCTCAGCCTTTGTCTGAAACCTTTAGGGGAAAAAAATCCCCATATGGACCCTGTCTCTGTATAAAAAGGAGTAGAAAAAAGAAAAAGCCCGTACAAACGAGGATGCTTTGACTCTCTGCCTGGAGTAGAGCTGCAGAAAGAACACCTTGTATCACTTTTGTCTCTAGTGTCCGAGTGGCATGTCACTCACAGTGAGTGACTGAGGGCCTGAGCAGGAAGTCATTTACTCCATATTACTCTGAAGGTAGGATGTTGTGAGGACGACTTTACCAACCTGCTTAAAGGGCACCTGGGTGGCTCAGTTGGTCGAGCACTTGACTCTTGATTTCAGTTCAGGTCACAGTCTCATGGTTTGTGATTTCTGGCCCCTCGCCAGGCTCTGTGCTGACAGCGTAGAACCTGCTTTGGATTCTCTCTTTCCCTCTCTCTGCCCATCCCCTGCTCTCTCTCAAAAAAAAAATAAATATTTTACAACCTGCTTAAAACCCTTTATTCTGTTTTGTGTCTCCTCCAAATCATCCTTGTGCAAAAATAAAGAAAATCCCCCAAACTCTTCATCTTGTCTGGATCAATACATTTAGGGATACAGAGACTATAAATAATATGTTAGGTAGATTATTATGAGTAACCTCCACCTTCCTCTGTTTTTCTTTTTTCTTAGATATAAAATTTTAAAAATTCCACAGGACTTAGAGAGAAAACTTAGCAGGACACAAGAACCAAAAACAAAACAGAACTAAACAAAAGCCTACCTTTCTTTAATAGGTAAGTTTTTCCATGGAATTGTGGAAAATAATCCCACAACGAGCAACTCCATAGCTTAGCAGTCCGATCTCTCTGGGCGTAAGTGAGGTCCCTCCGCAGATGCCTCCAGGCTCGCTGGGCTTCATTCTCCTAGTGAAGCAGAAACACTTACTTTCTCGGGTTGGTGCTAAGACGTCACCTGACAGGCACGGAGAGCACAGTGTAGCCCAGTGAGCTGGGAAGGTGAGCCCACCTTAGGCAAAGGTGCGCGGCCACTCTCAATGTCCTCCCGTCAGGAACTGTAGAATGTTTAATGAGAAACAAACGCCCCCAAAACACAGCAGAGTAAGCAGTGATTCTTTGTTTGAACAAGAGATCATCTGAGTCTACTTTGTGTTTGTTCACATTACTGTCATCTGCCCAGACAATACTTCTGACGTCTTTCTAAAGTTTCTGCAAGCTCTCACTAACCACACAATGATATTATTGAAAAATTAAATGACAGAGCTGTTATCCATTATTAATTTTTTTCAGGATTATCTCCTGGAACTTTTTGAACCTTTCTCTCTCTTTCTCCATGACAACCGAAATCTGCATGTTTTCATATAAAAAATGTATTAAATGATTCCCTCAGCTCATTAATCATGCTTCTTTGTTTTCGTTTTCACCTAGGCTTCTCTTGAATGTGCATCAATAATTTCATTCTAATATGCGTGAAAGAAAATCAGTTATCAGTTTTACTATATCCTCATGATCATGTTTTCTTGCCTTGGTGTTTTATTGTCAAGAATTGTATTATATTTAAGAATTAGCGTTTTTAAATGACAATTGTTTTTATCTTCATAAGTGATTAAGCTTAAGAAATACAGCAACATTAATTGAAATACTGTATTTACTGGGCAATTTTTTCCTACCTAACTCTGTTATTATTTTTGCTATAATTAGAGGCCTGGATCGCTCAGTTGGTAGAGCATGAGACCCTTAAGTATTATTTTCGCTATTATTTATTATGCTGTTATAGTGTTATGTTATTATAGTATCATAATGCTGTGAAAACTTACTAAAAATATTTTCTTTGGAAAATGCGCATGCTGATCCTGTCACCCATTTTATGAAAGTTTAGAAACAGAGGTGGCAGATTGAGTTAGACTGTTCCTAGCTTTACATATAGCTATTCCTGGACCCAGTAACACAGCTACCCAGGGAAGGGTCTTTCAAGATAATTTGTGAATCTCTGAAAAAATGTATACCGATAAAGGTCGTGTTCTATAGTGGCTCAGAGTATCGATTCCAGAACCTTCCAGTGTTTTGGCAGTTCCAAACCATGTGCCACATTGACCAAATTTATCATTTTGTGCCATAATTTTCTTACTTCTAAAACAGGGGTAATACGGATTGCTAAAAGTTAAGCTACTTAATCCCAGCAGGCATGTAGAACTGCGATTGTCGTGATGTGGGCACAGAAGTAAATATACACACAGGCCAAAAGAGATCGTCTAATATATGGAAAGAAAAATAGATCTACTGATTGTTGAATTGCAACATTTACAAGCCCCGTGGTCATCGATATTTAACTTCTTTCATTTCCTCACTTGTTAAAGTTTATTTGTCAACATGAGATGAGGTTTTAGTGTCGACTTTACCAGATCAAAAGAGGCAAATTCCTCTCTTTCCTTAAAATAGCTAATGGTTAAGGTATTTGATCAAAGCTAAGGTGTTTTCCAACCCAAAATGTGTCATTATTTTACCACCCCCAGGGAAGGAAAACTATTGCCAATTAAATCACGACCCAATATTTTCTTATCTTTGAGATTTCTTATCATTGAGATAAGATTATTGAAGCCATAGAGTTGAATGTATGATTTTTGATGCACATAAAAGTGAAAAAAGTGTCAGTCCCATTCGTCTGGCACAAATGGAGAGACGTGCGTGGGCGTGTACAAATCTCAAATTGGACTTTGTAGTTTTGAAGCCCCTAACTCTCCTGCTACGAAGGTAGGAGCATGAATGACAATAATCTGGAATCGATGCTTGTAGTGAGCCTTCTGTGTGTCTCTCACGCCCAGAGACGCTCATTATAACTAAGGCTGATGTGGAAAATATATCATCTGTTCAGGCTGCTCTAACAGAATGTCATAAACTGGGTGGCTGGCAAACAAATAAATTTATTTTTCACATTTGTGAAGGCTGGGAAGTCCAGGATAAAGATATTTGCAGATTCGGTGCCTGGAGAGGGCATACAGTTCAGAGACCATGTCTTCTGATGGCCTCCTCTCATGATGGAGGGTGAGGAACTCTTTGGGGTGTCCTGTATAATGGCGCTAATCCCGTCATGGCCTCATCACCTCCCCAAAGTCCCACCTCCTAACACCATCACTTTGTGGGTTAGATTTCAGCAGACGAACTTTGGGGAAGACACAGATTTGTCATCCATAGCAAGTCTCTGTGTGTGTGTGTGTGTGTGTGTGTGTGTGTGTGTGTGTGTGTGTGTGTAATCACCTGGAACCAGGGAAATAAAAGGAAAACGATAATGTGTTTTATTCTAAAGGTTTTTACAAGTCAATACAAGAAAAAAATATCTCCGGAAAATCCAGTTGAGATGCAGATTTCTTGATCCTGTCCCTAAGAAGACCCCAACTGAGAGACAGGGGTGGCCCCTGGAATCTAGACGTGTAACTGGTGATCTTGGTTGTAATCACAACGATGTGAGAGAAACCGAGAAGTCCAATCAGCTTAAGAAACACTGCCCGCTACTACTTGGTTGCTGGGCCCTTTTCTTCTGCACCTCATGCCGTGTACTTTGAAATCTCAGGAAATGTTGCTTCTGTATCAGATTGCCCCAAAGAAAAGAGAGACGTATCTGTGCAAGGGCCCCGTGCCATGTGGCGAGTGCAGGCAGGTTTGGGAGAAGCACACGTGTGTCGTCTTCGTGGCAGTCTGGGTGTTGTGGTGACAAGTCCGTCCTCTGTGAGCTGCGACCAGGCTTTCATGAGGAGCACCAGGCAGAGTGGAGGAGACAAGATTTTCACCCAGGCTGAGCGTCTAGATGGTGAATAAATCTACAGGAGACCCCTGTTTCCTTATCAGAGCGAAGGTCGTGGTCACAATATACTTGAAATAAGGATGTTGGGCTGCTTTAGAAACTTCAATTAAGACTCAAATATTCTAGTGAGGAAAGTAATTTTCTCGGAGAACAGGTGAACCAGTCTCTCCAAGGGGCAGAAACACAGAGGTTAAGTGATTTGTGCAAATTCATTCCAGGGGTTAGTGGTGAAGCTACAATAGATGGAGGAGCCCTGCTTTCTCTTGCGGCGTGATTTCCTCCCTGCATTTTTTCTGAGCGAACAATGCGCTCCCTTGCTATCAGGAAGTCAGAGGAACTGTGGGTTCACAGGGAGGGAGGGCATCTCACAGATCCTGTCCCTTCTCAAACGGAAGTGAGGGACGTGTCCTCAGGTAGAACACTTTGGGCGTCTGCAATGTCCCATTTCTCCAGTTTTCAGTTTTTATTCTTCCAGCTCTTTGTATACGTTTATTTATTTATTTATTTTGAGGGAGAGAGAGAAGGGGGAGAATGAGTGTGTACAAATGGGAAAGGGGTAGAGAGAGGGGGAGAGAGAGAGAGAATGATAGAATTCCAAGTAGGCTCCACATTATCTGCTTGGAGCCGGATCACGTGCTTGAACTCATGAACCGTGAGATCATGACCTGAGCTGAAGTCAGCTGTTTAGGCGACTGAGCCAGCCAGGCACCCCTCTTCTTTAAATAAGATACTTGGGAGAAATTATAGATGTTCGTTAGCACTGTCTTTTTCTTTCTTTTACTGTTACTGTTTGTGAGATGGTCCCACAACTACTTATGGCTTTTGTTAATAGTTCCAAAATTGGAAATGTCCTAGTGTCTTAATAGGTCCTTCCTTTTCATATTGTGAGATTAAGAGCAAACTAAGCCCAGGAGCACCTTGCACTCAACCAGTCAGTTGAGTGTCCAAGTCTTGATTTCAGCTCAGGTCAGGATCCCATGAGTTCAAGCCCCACGTCAGGTCCACACTGAGTGTGAACCCTGATTGAGATTCTCTGCCTCTCTCTGTCCCTCCCCACAGTCATGCACACTCTCACCCTCTCTCTTAGAAAAATAGGGAGCCAACTAAGCCGTGTCATAAATTCAAACCTGAAACATATTCTGAAATGATCCCTGTGAATATTGCACATGACTCATGTTTCCTGGAGAAATTATATATTCATAGAGGAGAAGGTGAGAAATGACTTTTAAGAGAAGTGACATTGGTCCCTTGAGGGTTATGCCTCTGGAGTCCTTTCTGCCTCTAAAGTCCATCTTCCTCTGCTCCATGAGATGGCAGCGCAGACCAGGAAGCATGTCCTTGAACGCCCCTAGCCTGTCCTCTTAAAAACCTGTCTGATCCTGCCAAACACACAAGATGATTCAGCTTAAATGCATCCAAGAATTTATGTGATAATTCTGGATCAGTGTTTCGTGTTTCATATATATGTGGGGAAAAAAGCATGTAAAATATCTTTAATTATTTGTAATTTCTCCACAGAAGATTCTTAAAAATCATTTATATTAAAAAGAGAGAGGGGCACCTTTTCTCTCTTTTAAGAGTCCTAACTTAAGGCCTTGATTTTGGCTCAGGTCATGATCTCACTGTGGTGGGATCGAGTCCTGCTTTGGGCTCTGCTCTGATAGCGTGGAGCCTGCTTGGGATTCCTTCTCTCCCTCTCTCTCTCTGCCCTTTCCACCCCCTCCAGATAAATAAATACACTTTAAAAATAAATTCATACTTAAATAAATACTTACAAATAGAAAAAGTCTTTTACTAACTAGGTTGTTGAGACTTGCCATATTTGAATTTGGACAATCAGCTTCAAAAGCAGCGACCAAAATTTTTAGGAAAAAGGAAATGTTCTTGTACTGTGGAAGTCACACATGCAATGCATAAAGTGAAGGAGTGGAGAAGGTTTGGAGAACCCATTAAGGTCTTTAGTATTTTGACAGTCTGCAAAATTGCACCAAATATACTAGTTTGGGTTGTTGGTTTTCTTAAAAAAAATTATTTTAATGTTTTTTATTTGTTTTTGAGACACAGAGACAGCACAAGCAGGGGAGGGACAGAGAGAGAGAGAGGGAGACACAGAATCTGAAGCAGGCTCCAGGCTCTGAGCTAGCTGTCAGCACAGAGCCTGATGCAGGGCTCAAACCCACGAACCGTGCGATTATAACCTGAGCCAAAGCCAGAGGCTTAAACAGCTGAGCCACCCAGGTGCCCCGGGTCATAGGTTTTCTCAAATGGTTTCACTGCTGAGTTTGTCCAGCCAAGGTTATAAACACCTTAGTTTCGTGATGGAACACAGGGTGCCAAGTGCACTTGTTCAATTGTAGCAAACTCCTTTGTTGTGTTTACCAAAAACTAAACAAAACACAAGCAGACAGAACCTTGATTTATAAGGAGGCAGCCATGTGTTGGTTATGCTTGTCTGTATTTCCAAGGGCAGCCTGTCAAGGCTTTGAACTCGTTTCAGGGTCATGGCTTCATTATCACAGCATTACTTAAATCTGTGAAGCCTCTGTGCATTTTCTATACGCCAGTAAAAATTATTTTACTCGATCCTTTTTTTAAAAAAAAGATTTAACAATTTACAGGAACTTGAGTGGCTTAGTAAGTTAAGCATCCAACTTCAGCTCAGGTGTAATCTCACAGTTCATGAGTTTGAGCCCCACATTGAGCTCTTTGCTGTCAGCACAGAGCCTGCTTCAGATCCTGTCTCTCTCTTTCTCTGTTCCTTCCCCACTTTCTTTCTCAAAAATCAATAAACGGAATAAATGTGGCCAGGGCCACTGAATAAAAAAGACTTTGTAAATAACAAAAAATTTCAAAATCTGAACCACATCCATTGAGTGTCCGCCATATTGCCCATGTTTCCATGCGTCCTGATGATGGTGAGGTAGCTCCCTGTTTGGCTCATGAATATGCAGAGGTTTAGGAAAGGTAAGCACACTACTTCTTGTCAAATAGTTCCTACCTGCAGGCAACTAAAGGAAGTTGCCATCTGCCCTTTCAAGTCTGGCCATGTCTTCAAAAGGCTACATATGATGTCAAGACATATAAACTACACCACTGTTACTTTTCAAAGACTATTTAGATATTTTCACTGACATTAGCATTGGGGAAAGAGTGCATCCCATGCCTTGCTCTTAGCCAAGGAGAGGCACTATGCATTTGTGGTGGTAGAGCTTTATAGCCTGCACCTTCACATACCTGATGTCCGCATAAAATTAACTCTGGTAGAAAGTTCTGTGGTCTGTTCTGAGGCAGCATATTACATCTGCCAACTGAAGTTTTACGCCTCATTGATCATGTTGTTTTCTGTCATCAATATCGGTAAGTAAGGGCGCCTGGGTGCTCGGTGGGTTGCGTGACTTCTGCTCAGGCCATGGTCTCACGGTTTGTGAGTTCAGTCCCCACGTTGGGCTCTGTCTGACAGCTCAGAGCCTGGAGCCTGCTTTGGTTTCTGTGTCTCCTTCTCTTTCTGTCCTTCTCCCACTCATGCTCTGCCTCTCTCTCCCTTTCTCTGTCTCTCAAAAATAAATGTTAAAAACTCTTTAAAAATATTGGTAAATAAAACACGAGGCAGTCCATTAAGGGTTTTTTGTTTTGCTTTGTTTTGTACATATGACTGTTTAAAATTTTTGGAAAGAAAAGTTCAAATGCAGAAAATACTTGATTCAGTTTTTCATCAAAAGGATTTTATAACTTATTGATGTACATTATTGCCCTTTGCTGTGTATTTCACTATTTTGTACTTATGTCTCAAATCTGAGTATTTTTCACAACTTAGAAAGATGTAAAAATAAATTACGTTGTCAAGGGAGGTACTCCTGTTGACCCAAGTTGCTTTTTACTATTTTTAACTTTAGGATTAAATCAGGAAATCTGCTTTTCTAAAGAAGCATTTTGGTGTTAAAATTGAGTCATTTGGCACTTGGAGGAAGACAAAAAGGGAAGAAGAGATGAGGGGGGAAATCTCCACCTGCGCTGCTGTATTTTAGGCACAGACTTGTGAACACCCTTGTGAGTAGGTTTATGGCACTATAACATTTGTTAAAATCAATTTTATGATGGTGCGTAACGAGTAGGGGCTGGGCTGAATGGCAATAGAATTCAGAGTTTATATTCTTAACAGTTTTGTACGTGATGAATGAATGAAACAGATGAATATTTACTGAACACAAGTCATGCTCCAGGAACGCTTCGGGAGGGCGGCAGGTTTGTCCTCTGTGGTCGATGTGACCGTGAGGTTTATAGGGTTGGTGTCTCAGCTACCTAACGGGGGAGCTGACAGTGACACCCACCCTGGGTTGAGCGAGCCCCCCTCAGGGCTTAGGCAGAGGATCTCAGATGGTCTCCTGCTCGTGGGTCTACAGGACAGCAGGTCGTGTACACAGGCTGGCCTGGCTGCAGGCCCCTGCACTTCCCTGCTGCCTTTCCTGCTCTCCCACTCCTCCCTCTGTTCCTCTGTTGGGGTTAAGCTCCGGAACTTTCCTCCACCACCGCAGTCCACAGGCACAGACTACCGTCTACAGACCACAAACTCTTATAGCTTCTGAAAGGCCTAACTGAAATCAAGTGTTGCTCTTCCTCTGAAAAATGCTTTTGTCCCTTTTTCCATCTTGCAAGTTTGATGGCGTCTGCTGTGTTCATGAGAATTGCTGTCACAGCTTTATTGTGCAGCATGGAGTTAGGAGATTGGGACGAAGCACTTTATTATATATGTAAATATGTACACATATGTATATGTAACATGTATCAAGGATATTCACATACTATAGGTATAGACATGAGCTCTAATATGGATGGATGGATGGATGGATAGATAGATATTGCTATGGTCTGAATGTGTTTCACCAAAAAATTCGTGTTAAAACTTAATCCCCAGACATGATAGCACTAGGAGGTAGGGGCCTTTGGAGGTGAGTGAATTATGAGGGCAGAGCCCAGCTGAGTGGGATCAGTGCCCTTTTAAGAGGGAGTCCAGAGAGCTGGCGCACGCCTTCCACCATGCGGGGTTACCATGTCAGTGAGGAAGAGGGCTCTCATCAGACATCAAATTGACTGGCACTTGGATCTCAGACTTTATCCTCAGAAGCTGTGAAGAATAAATCCGTGCTGTTTATAAGCCACTCAGGCTATGGTATTGTGTTAGAAAAGCCTGAATAGACTAAGACAGAGACAAAGACCGTGGGTATGGTTGTCTGTATAGGTTTATTTCAGCCTTGGCTAACATAGCAAATGTAAGCTGTACTCAGTCCAAACCCAGGGCTGGTCGTAAGGCAAAGAGGGAGGAAACAGGGAACCACGGACAAGTCCCTCTGTTATGGTTTTCTCTGGAAGGAAGAGGTGAGGCAGGGCAAACAGCCTTGGGCTTGGCCAGCTCTGGGCGAGAGTGGTGACCCCATGAAATCGTGTTCAATGGGCTGTTAGAGTGTTTAGTTTCATGCTATTCTATGGGTCCAGATGTCCGTGAGTGAGTCTGTGGGTGCCTAATAGGCCCTTGGGTGGATTTACACCATCAATTTACTGAAATTAAAAGTATGACTAGGAGAAGAATGGCTTCATCTTAACCCTGCATTGTCACCGAAATGGATAGTAGGCATGGAATTTGATTATCATTGGTCCAGAAACACAAGAATGAGGAGAACAATATATTTGTTTTAGTCTATCCATGCTTCTAGAACGCAGCACCACAGACTGGTTGGCATATACACAACAGACATGTATTCCTAACGGTTCTGGAGGCTGGAAGGTTCCAAGATCAAGAGTCAGAAGATTTGGTGTATGGTGAGAACTTGCTTCTTCGCTCATAGATGGCGTTGTTCTGTGTCTGCACATGGTGGAGGGGGTGTGAACGGGCTCTGTGGGGTCTTGTTTATAGGAGCACTGACCCCATTTATGTGGTCTCCTCCTAATTACATCGTCACCAACCAGAGGCCTCACCTCCTAATGCCATCACCTTGGGGGTTAAGGTTCAACGAAAGATTTGGGAGGACAGGAACACTGATTGAAACCATAGCAATATTCATTTCATTTCATTAATGATACAGTTCATTGGCCCCTTGAAATAAGGGTTTGGTTAAAGAATCATAATTCAGTACATATTAACCAACTATGTAGGCACCTTCGTAAAACTCCTCACATAAAGGACAGAACTCTAGTGAATAAGAGTTTTGGACAGGATGGTTTCCCACAAACCTGCAGTTAGGTAATAAGGGTTGTTTCCTTCTCTGTCCTTTGGAGATACACCTCTATGCCTCTCCAAGTACCCGGGAAACTGCTTCCTGAGCTTCCCAGCCTCGTTCTGAGCACAGAAATGACTTTACATAGGAGCTTCTCGTATTGCAATTTAAAATGAGTGTCACTGACCCCCTCATAAAATATCTGGGTCATTCACACAATGTTGTGTTTTTATTATAGTTGTTCATTATAAATATTCAAAAACTATCAGTTATGTTCAAGAGAACCACAGCTGGATAGTCAGCAGTTAGAACGGTAAAGACAGATTTTCTTCAGGAACTATTGCAACAGAGAGAAAGAGAACGCAGTACAGAAACAGGGTTCCAGATGAATGCAGTGGAGGCAAGTGGGGGTTCACTGCCCAGGAGCAGGGGGGCAGTGGCTGCAGTATTGCTAAAGGAAAGGTCAGGGACAAAGGTGTCCTGCCTAATCCAGTTTGATTCCAGGATTGTTGCTGTAAGCAGGCCAGGGTGATCAGACGTCGAGGGGCGGGGCTTCTTTATAAACTGACTGACTAGATGCAGGGGCGCCTGGCGGCTTAGCTGGTGGAGCGTCCAACTTCAACTCAGGTTGTAATCTCGTGGTTCACGGAACTGAGCCCCAAATCAGAACCGATGTTAACAGAGCCTGCTTGGGATTCTCTTTCTCCCTCTGTCTCAGTCCCTCCCCTGCTTGCCCTGTCTTTCTCAAAATAATAAACAGTACACAGATCGGGTGATGCGTGCCTGGGGGACTTAGAGATACTGGACCAGAGCTTGGCCAAGGACAGGGTCTTGGTCAGCTGCTACCCCCTCCCCCCATTTCTAAGCACGTCTGGCTTTTCTCAGCACCATTGTCCCCTAGTCCAGAAATGGCCAATAACCTAATGAGGACCTCAGCTTCTGCTTCTCTTGGGTCCTTGCCAGCCTGTAGCTCTCCCTCGGCTGTCCTGCGGTGAGGGCCCCATTGGAGGGGACCAGAGCTTTGAAGCCCGAAGCAGGCACCTGACCAGGGCATAGCTGAGGGTGTGCAGACACTAGTGTAAGCAATGCTGTAATGAGCATAAGGGTGCATATATCTTTTTAAATTAGCATTGTCATTTTCTTTCAATAAATACCTAGAAGTAGAATTACTAGATCATATGGTATTTCTGTCTGTAATTTATTTATTTATTTTTTAAGTAGTTTATTGTCAAATTGGTTTCCATATAACACCCAGTGCTCTTCCCCACAAGTGCCCTCCTCCATCACCACCACCTCTTCCCCCCCCCCCCCTTCCCCTTCAACCCTCAGTTCATTTTCAGTATTCAATAGTCTTTCAGGTTTTGCGTCCCTCTCTCTCCCCAACTCTCTTTCCTTCTTCCCCTCCCCCTGGTCCTCCATTGGGTTTCTCCTGTTCTCCTGTTGGACCTATGAGTGTAAACATATGGTATCTGTCCTTCTCTGTCTGACTTACTTCACTTAGCATGACATCCTTGAGGTCCATCCACTTTGCTACAAATGGCCAGATTTCATTCTTTCTCATCGCCATGTAGTACTCCATTGTGTATATAAATCACATCTTCTATCTGTAATTTTTTGAGCCCATCCTGTTTCCCACAGTGTCTGAACCACCACCAGTGCATGAGGGCTTCCTTTTGTCCATGCCCATGACAACACTCCCTGTTTCTCCTCTTTTTGATACCGGCCAATCTAGCTGTTGTGAGGTGATATCTCATTACAGTTTTGTTTTGCATTTCCTTACTGATGAGTGATGTTGAGCATCTTTTGATGTACCTGTTTATCATCTGGATGTCTTCTTTTGGAAAGAAATAAGTCTTTTGACATCTTCTGTCAATGTTTTAAAAAATTGGAATGTTTGATATTGGGTTGCATATATTTTTCAAATATACTTTCGATATTAACCTCTTATTGGAGATGTAATTTGCAAATATTTCATCTCAGTACTTTGCCTTTTCATTTTGCTAAGGATTTCCTTTTCTGTGTAGGTGTTTTCTAGTTTGATATAATCCCATTTGTTTATTTTTCTTTTCGTAGCCTTTGCTCTTATCAGATCCCAATGATCATTGCCAAGGCAAATGTCAAGGAGCTTAGTGATCACATTTTCTTCTAATTTTGTGGCTTCAGGTCTCACATTCACATCTGTAACATCGAGTTAAATTTTGTGTGTTGTGGAAGACTGTGGTCCATTTTCATTCTTTTGCATGTGGTTTTGTAGTTTCCCCAACACCAGTAACTAAAGTCTTCACCATTGTGTAATCTTGCTTCCCTTGTCCTACATGAATTGACACTATATGTATGGGCTTATTTCTGGGTTCTCTGTCCAGTTGAGAGATCTATGTGTCTATTTTTATGCCAATGCCGTATTGTTTTGATTACCAGAGGTTTGTAATATAATTTGACATCAGGGAGCATGATGCCTCCAGCTTTGTTCTTTCTCAAGGTATTTTTGGCTTTTTGAATATTTTGTGGGTAACATAAATTTTAGGATTTCTCTATTTTTGTGAAAAAAATGCCATTAGAATTATGAAAGATATTGCTTTGAATCTGTATATTGCGTTGTATGCTATGGACATTTTCATAATATTGTCTTCCAGCCCATGAGCATCAAATATCTTTCCATTTGTTTATGTCTCTTTCAATATCTTTCAATAATGTTGTATTTGTTTTTAGCATATAGGTTCTTTACTGCATTGATTAACTTTATTCCTAAGTATTTTATTCTTTAGATGAAATTGTAAATGGGGTTGTTTTCCTAATTTCTCTTTTTGGTAACTCATTATAGTGTAGGAACACAACATAATGTTTGTATATTGATTTTATATCCTGAAACTTCCTGAATTTATTAGTTTTACACTTTTTTTGGTGGAATTTTTAGGGCTTTATATGTGTAATATCATGTCATCTGCAAATAGTGACAGTTTTAAATATTCCTTTCCAATTTGAATGACTTTTCTTTCTTTTACTTGACTAATTTCTCTGGCTAGGGCTTCCACTACATTCAAGAAGTGACTAGAGTGAGGATCCTTGCTTGTTCTTGATCTTAGAATAAGAGCCCTCAGCTTTTCACCATTGTGTATTATGTCAGATGTAGGTTTGAAATGTGTGGCCTTTATTATGTTGAGGTACATTTCCTTTATACCCACTGGGTTGAGAGTTATTATCATAAATAAATGTTAAATATAATTGTGCTTTTGCTGCATCTATTGAGATAATTATATGATTAATATCCTTCTATTTGTTAATGTGATATATCACCTTGATGTGTGGATATTGAACCATCCTTGCTTTTCTGAAACAAACCCACTTTATCACAGTTTATGATTCTTGTATTTTTTATTTGTTTTTTACTTATTTATTTAAGATCTTATTTTTAAATAATCTCTACCCCCAGTGTGGGGCTCAAATTCACAACCCCAAGATCAAGAATCACATGCTCCACCAACTGAGCCGTCCAGGCACCCTGTGATCATTTTAACATATTGTTGAATTTGGTTACTAATATTTTATTGACATTAGTTGATATTTTTAAAGGGACCTCCCAAACATTCAGTGTTCAGTAAAATTGTTGTGTAGGCTCATTTGATATTAAAGTCTCTCCATTTTTTTAAAGAAATATTTGATTGCTTTCAAAGCTAATAGAGATGATAGTAGATTTCATTATAAATTAGATAATATAGCATTTCCAAAATACATGGTTTTAACTGAAGTACATATGGCTACATTTAAAATAAGCCTAATTAATAATATATAATTTCAAAAACTTAAAGCCAAATGATATCAGATACTAATATTATGCTCTTCTGATTGTAAATTACATATATGACTTTCTATATTAGATCACATACATGCTAGATACCATCCAGTCTGTATCATGATAGTGATTAAGAAATTAAAACAATGTCTACCAGAATATCTTTTTTAAAAAGTTTTAGTTTTCCATCTTCTGTGAAAAATATGTTGGAATGGCTACACGAGGGACTTTAAATAGTCAATGCAATTAATTTATGTCTATAATTCATATGACTTCATTAATGTATGTAATTAAACTAAACATAATCACACTCTTCCATTGAAAAACTTTCCAAATAATATATTGCTTTTGTTTGATTATTAATCATAAAATATGTAAAATGTAACTTGCAGGAAAAAAATGAATCTAACAGTAACAGCAGCACAAAACACAAACAAAACCAAAAACCCACTCAGTTGCTCCTGGGTTGCATTTTATAGTTTACAGGATCACTAAAACTTTCTAATTATGTCTGAGCCCATGTTTCTTTTCTATAAAATACAGTTATGTGTTCTCTATACTAAGAATCAAATGGGTTGACATCCATATTATGCCTTACATCAAGATTAAAGAAAGTTTTCAGTTTCATAATATATTCAATATTATTTTATGTATTTATATATGAATTTATTTATATTTAAATATAAATTCATATATGTATTTATGTGTATGCTAATTTTCATTTATGAAGCTACCACAATTTTGACATACCATAATTTGAATATTTACATTTTATATTATTATGACAGAGAGATGAGAGAGACACATATCTCCTCAATAACTTTTGAAGTCTATATCAGTGTCCCTGTTTTATAGATAACCATAATGATATCAGCATTCTTGCTTAGGGCCTCCTTCAACCTGCTATGGCTAAGACTTTCAGCACTAGGTCTTGTTCCAGACCTTAAAGGAAAAGCCTCAGTTTTGCACCAGTAAGTATGATGTTACTTACTGGTAACGCATGCACATGTTCAGTATGGCCTTCATTATGTTGAGCTATGTTCCCTCTAAACCCACTATGTTAGGGTTTTTATCCTGAATGGACTTGGTACTTTTTCAAATGTTTTTCTGCTTCTATTGAAAAGATCATATGTTTTTTTGACCTTTGTTGATGTGATGTGTCATGTTAATTGACTTGTGACTATTAAACTACACTTGCACCCTGGAATAAGCCCCACTTTTCATGATAAATGATATTTTAATGTATTGATGAATTTGGTTTGCCAATATTTTCTGAGGATTTTTCATATATTTTCATCAGAGATAGTAGCCTGTAGCTTTTTTGTTTGTTTTGTTTTGTTTTTGTAGTGTCTTGATCTAGTTTTGGCATCAGGGTAATGTTAGCCTTCTAGAATGACTTTGGAATCTTCCTTGCTCTTTTTTTTTTATTAATAGTTTGAGAAGAATAAGTACTAACTGTCATTAAATGTTTGGTAGAATTCATCTGTGAAGCCATCTGGTCTTGGACTTTTGTTTCTTGGCAGTTTTTAGATCAAAGTTTCAATTTCATTGCTAGTAATTGATCTGTTCAAATTTTCTATTTCTTCTTGATTCAGTTTTGGAAGGGTATATGTGTCTTGAAATTTAATCATTACTTCTAGGTTGTCCAGTTTGTTGGGATATAATTTTTCATTGACATTCTCTTATAATTCTTTGAATTTCTGTGGTACCAATTGTTATTTCTCCTGTTTCACTTCTGATTTTATTTATTTGACTCCTTTCTCTTTCTTTCTCTCTTTCTTTTTTTTTCTTTCTTTTCTTTCTCCATGAGTCTGGCTAAAGGTTCAATTAATTTTGTTGATCTTTTCAAAGAACTAGCTCCTGCTTTCATTGATGCTTTTTAATCTCTATTTAATTTATTTCTGCTCTCATGTTTATTATTTTCTTCATTCTACTCGCTTTGGTTTTTGTTCATCCTTCTTTTTCTTGTTCTTTAGGTTGTTTCTGAGTGTTTTCTTGCTTCTCAAAGTAGGCCAATATTGCTTCCCTCTAGAACAGCTTTTGCTGCATCCCAAAGATTTTAGATCATTGTGTTTTAATTTTCATTTGACTCCGTGTACTTTTTTATTTATTTATTTTTATTTCTTGGTTGATCCATTTGATAGTATGTTGTTTGATCTCCATGTATTTGTGTTTTTTCCTGATTCTTCCTTGTTGTTGACCTCTAGTTACATATTTTTGTAATGGAACATTCAATGTACATATTGTTGTAAATGGAAAAGACACATGATATGATTTCAGTCTTTCTAAATTCACTGAGACTTGTTTTGTGGCCTAACATGTGACCTATTCTGGAGAATATTCCTTGTGGGCTTGAGAACAATGAGTATCCTTCCATTTTTAGGATGGAATGCTTTGAATATACTCATTAGATCCATCTGACCTGAGGTGATATTCAAATCCATTGTGTTCCTTGTTGATTTTCTGTTTAGAAGATCTATCCATTGATGTCAGTGGGGTGTTAAAGTCTCCTACCATTATCGTATTACTATTGATTTCTGCCTTTATGTCTGTTAATAGTTGCATTATATGTTTAGGTGCTCATATGTTGGGTGGACATATATTTACAACTGTTATACCTTCTTGTTGGATTGTTCTTTTTATTACTGTACAATGTTCTTCTTTGTCTCTTGTGACACTGTTTGTTTTGAGATCTATTTTGTCCAATATAAGTACTGCTACTCCAGCTTTCTTTTTATTCCCATTTGCATTATTTTTTTTCCATTCTCTCACTTCCAAACTACAGGTGTCTTTCATTCTGAAGTGAGTCTCTTGTAGGCAGCATATAAATGAGCTTTACTTTTTTATCCATTCAGTCACTCTGTGTCTTTTGGGGCATTTATTCCATTTATATTCAAAGTAATTATTGATAGCGATGTACCTATTGCCATTTTTTTTTGTTTTATACTTGTTTTTGTAGCTCTTCTATGTTTCTTGCTTTCTTTCTTTGTGGCTTGATGGCTTTCTCTCGTGATCTACTTGGATTTTTTTTCTTTTTAGATTTGTGGTTGCCATTAAGTTTATATATAATCCTATGCATATAACAGTCTATATTAAGTGGATGGTCGCATTCTAAAAGCACTACATTTTAATTCCTTTCCATCATGTTTTGTTTATATGATGTCATGCTTTACATCCTTTTGTTTTGTGAATACTTTGAGTGATTTTTATACAGTTGATTTAAATGCTTTTGTGCTTAAACCTCTGTACGAGTTTTGTAAGTGTTTAATATGCTACTTTTATTAGGTGTGTACATACCTACAATTTGTTGTCCTTTCCCCATTTTCTTACCACTGACTGTGGCCTTTGTTTCCACTCAAATAATTCCTTTTAATATTCCTTATAACTTTTGTTTCATAGGGATGAGCTCCCTTCATTTTGGTTTGTCTGGGAACCACTATTTCTCCTTCTACTCTGGATGACTGCCTTTCTGGGTAGAGAATTCTTGGTTGCAACTTTTTTTTTCTTTAAGCCCTTTGAATTTGTTATACTGTTCTCCTCTGACTTGCAGAATTTCTGCTAAAAAATCAGCAATAGCCCTAGATGTTTCCCTTGAATGTAATTTTATTTTTTTTGGCCACATTTAAATTGCTGCTTTTAAAAATTCTCTCCTCATCACTACTTTTTTTTGTCATTTTAGTTTTTATGTATCTTGGTGTGGACCTTCTTGGGTCCTTCAGTTGATTTTGTTGGGGGTTCTCTATGCCTTTTAGATATGGATTGCTATTTCCTTCCCCACATTAGGGAAAATTTTAGCTATTTGTCCTTCAAATTAATGTTCTGCCTCCTTTTCTCTCTCTCCTCCTTCTAGAATCTCTATAATGTGAACATTATTATGCTTGATGATAACACTGAGTCTCTTTATTCTCACTTTCATAATCTGTTTTTTCTTTGCAAGCAGCTTGGTTGCTTTCCATTACTCTGTCTTCCAGCTCACTGATCCATTCTTCTGCTTCCTCTAATAGACTTTTGATTCCCACTGGTATCCTTGTATTTCAGTTATTGAATTCTTCATCTCTGACTAGTTTACTTTATATTTTCTATCTCTGTGGAAGGTCTCACTGAGACCCTCTACTACTTTCTCAAGTCCAGGGGGTATCATTATGACGATTCTATTGAATTCTCTATCAGCTGCAAAGCCTATCTCCATTTCATGGAGCACTTTTGTCCCAATATTTCATATGGGACAATTCCCTCTGTCTTCTCACCTTGTCTAGCCTTCTGTGTTTGTTGCTATGTCTCCTGATCTTGAAGATAGTGGCCTTATGAAGAAGTCCTGTACTGCCTTCAGTGTAGTGTCGCCTGTGCACCGAAATCAGGTGCTTCAGAGGTGTCTCTCATGAGTGTTGCATGTGGCGTGCTAGGGTGGTTGAGTGGCACTTATCTTCGGTCCATTCAACTTCAATGGCGTGCTTTGCCTGTCATGGGCAGGGTTTGGTCCCTGTGTTGTTAGGAGGGCAGTCTCATCAGAGAGGAGGTGGGGGGAGGGATGGCTTGAATCGGTGATGGGGGTTAAGGAGTGCACTTGTTGTGATGAGCCCTGAGTGACAAATGCAAGCATTGGATCACTATACTGTACACCTGAAACTAATATGACACTGTATGCTAACTAGAATTTAAATTAAAAAATTTAAATCAGTTTATAACAAAAAAAGAGGCTAATTTGGGGCTGCCTTGGGCTGGTCTCAGACCAGGTGCCTTCCCTCCACCTGTTTGTGGGGACTGTGGTCATACTGAACCGTGGGGTGCTCTTCCTGAATTGTCCTCTTGTGAGGTTTTGCTGGTGGGCAGGGCCAGCAGTCAGAGAAGACATGTGCCAACAGTTCATCTTTTGAAACTGCAATGGCCCAGAGGAATTGATGCCCACCAGCTCTTGTTCTTAGAGAAGTCTCTAAAAATCCCTGCTCCTCTGGGGCACGTTTTGAGATTAGTAATTCTATCTCCTTCCCCAGTAGCCCACTGCTTTTCTAACTACTGCTTCTATGCTGTTCATGGGCAGAGTTGTTTGTTATGGGGAGCCATTAAGGGGGGCGGGACTATTTCCTGACACAATCTGACTCTCCCAGCACTGAGCCCACCGATTTGCTAAGTATCCCGAAGATATGTCCCATAGATTATAAAGATATGTGAAATTAA
Organism: Helogale parvula; assembly: GCA_004023845.1. Lineage (NCBI taxonomy): Eukaryota > Metazoa > Chordata > Mammalia > Carnivora > Herpestidae > Helogale > Helogale parvula. The sequence continues at coordinate 20,750 of PJEM01003486.1, forward strand.
GCCCTTCTGGTTTTCAAAACCAAATGTTCTGGGGATCCATGTTCCCCTGCTGTCCCCGTGTCCGGGGCGCCTGCAGTGTGACCTGCTCCTCTCTCTTCTCCTTGCTCATGGACTCCTTCCTGCTTGGGCTTAGTGTGTCTAGAAGTTTGGTTCCTGACTGGGTCTCTACCCCACCTACTGTTTTTCATGCGGCCTCCTATCTATGATTAACCTTTGAGCAATCTGTTCTGCGGGCTTGGGTTCATTTTCTGTGTGGGCGGCCCTGAGGGGGCTATTGGGAGGTGTGGCCATGGGACCAGGTGAGCTACGCAGCCGTCTCCTCCATCTACGCTCTCTCAACTGCATTCCATGTTTTCCTTCTTTATAAATGGATTGCAAATAAAAAATAGAACTTGATTTCTTTTAAATCAGAGAAGACAATATTTTAGGCTACACAAAGGGGTAATTAGAGACTAAATGTTTTATTCTATTTTTAAATAATTTTGAGACTTTTCTAAGTAGAAGCGGAAAATAACAGCATAAATGAATTTTAATCAAGGGTGATGAGTATCAAAATTCACCAACTTTGAGCGGGGAGAAAGCACCCTTCAAAATCTGTGTCTTCTAACTCTATAGAACAGATTTTCCATCTAAATGTTAAATCAGGATTTCCAATTAATTCTTTTGAAAAACTTGAAAGAAACTTTGATTCTCAGGGTTCAGGGAAATGGCACTGATTATTTAGAAGACCTCTTATTTAGGGTTTTTACATCCTTTTTAAAACCCCTGTCAAGTGGCCTGATATTTCTAATCAGTGGAAACATCTATTACCCTCTCAATTTCTTCACACGTGTCCTGTTCTCTTTGTTGCTGACAAGCTCTGTGCGATGCTCTGATCAACCGCCCGTCAAGAAACCTCCCCCAAATGAGTCAATTTAAGTCTGCTGTAAATGTTTTTCAGGAACATGCTCCATTTTGTGATCATTCTTTCCTCTTCTGGCTTTTACTAATAAGTTTGACTCTTTATAAAATGAATCTTGGTATTTTAAAAATAGGATGCCATTTTTTGTGAGCTCAGGGAACGTTAAGTTTCTATATCTTCATAGTATTAGAGTTAGGATTAAATCAGTGAGGGGCTGGCATGAGCTAAGGTCTCAGTTCTGTTAAACTAATTTTAAAAATAATGTAATTTGGGGTTTCATAGGAACATAAAATGATTATGTTAACATAATTAAGAAGGAAATTAATAAGATGTGACAAATTGTTCAAAAGACAATTTAGAGAACCACACATATATAACCAGGATGTAATGCTGAAATAAATTACAAGTAGATATAAAACTGGCTTATTGTAACTTGAGGAGGGGTCTCCTGAAAATCATCCCTTTTACATGGCTGTGGAATGGAATTCTTTGCATCGTTCTAAGTTATGTGTGCTTTGTAGGATTTGAAATTGCTCATGGGGAAGGAAGGAGGGAAGGAGGGAAAGGGGAAGAAAGGGAAGGATTTAGCCCTGAGGAAAACCAGGTGGAGATCAAGCTGCACAGTGCGCTTGGTCACGGAATATTGTCTGCAGATCTGGGTCCATGTTAGGGTCATTCATTCTTTTCCTCCATTTATTTTACTTGTTATTTTCCCCCTTATTCTTGCATTTCCTGTTGTTCTTCACAAGGCCTCAAAGATCATGAGCAGGATTCAGTGATCTCAGTATTAAGATGGTTATCATAAGAAAAAGTAGTTTATGAGTTCTTATCTGTAGCTCAGTGTTAGATTTTATATTAATATCTGGTTCTACATAAACTGTTAGTGCTTTGGAATATAATGTGTAAATAGTCTTGAATTTGTTTAATAGGGCTCAGTAATTCTGTTCACCCCTTCATTCATTAACTCATCCGTTCATTATTTTAGTACTTAGTGCCTGCTATGAGCCCAAAGTGTCCTAAATGCAGCACTTCTAATCTTGTGAGGGAACGGATTTCAGGTAATAATTTTATGCAGTAAAACAAAAGAGGGAAGAGAGAGAAAAGGCCATGGAAAGGCTAACTGAAATATGGTAGCCATGTAATGCTACAGTGGAGAAGTCAGGGCAGAGGTGAGGCTGAAGGAGATGAGGGGGAACCTTTGGCAGAGCTGGGAGGAAGAGGGCCCTGGGGAGGGGACTGGCCCCTGAGGACCAGGGCACCTGGCAGGGTTGAAAATATCAGAGGCCAGAGGCGGGGGAGGGGGAGGGCCAAGGAGAGCAGAAGAAGGGGTGGTCAAGAACACCGAGCATGTCCGCATTGTGGGTCCTGAGGAGGCCTTTGGTTTTGCTCCATTAGAAGAGGCGGAGCGTGGGATGGTCCAGGTACTCAGCGGGGTGTTCCGACTGCTGTTTTGTGCATCGCTATGGAGGGGCCGTGGCAGCAGGGGGAAGACGGGTGTGAGGAAGTCTTCGTCCTCATGTTGGCAGCGGAGGAAGTGGTAAGACCGCATCAGCTGGTTTGGAGACAGCAGGGCCGAGAGTCAGAGGTGGCGTCGGGGACTCCACACAGGCACCTGACGGACTGGGCTGCGTGAAGAGAGAGTCTGCAGAGGCGGTTAGGTGAAACCTCTCTCCCTGCCTCCTTCTGAGTTTCCCCTCTGGATACAGTCAGTTCCACAGTGTGTAGCCCGGGTCTTACTCCTCATTTGATAACGTGGCAGGATCCCGAAACCGGGCATTTTGCTTTCTCTCTTTTAATCATATCTTTCAGCCCCAAGCAAAACATTTACACTCCTTCTCTTAATTTTTTTTTTACATGGTCACAGCATGCATTGTATATCTTTACTTTTTTATTTCTATATTTTTTTTAAATTTTATTTAAATTAAAGTTAGTTAACATCCCATGTAGTTTTGGTTTCAAGAATAGAATTTAGTGATTCATCACTTACATGTACCACCAGTGCTCATCCCAACAAGTGTCCTCCTTAATGCCCATCCCCCCACCTCCCCTCCAGCAACTCTCAATTTGTTCTATTTAAGAGTCTCTTATGGTTTGCCTCCTTCTTGGTTGTTATCTTATTTTTCCTTCCCTCTCCTCTGTTCATCTTTTTTTTTCTTAAATTCCACATATGAGTGAAATCATCATATGTATATTCCTCTGACTTATTTCACTTACATTGTAGCTCAATTCATATCATTGCAAATGGAAAGATTTCTTTATTTTTGATGGCTAAGTAATAGTACATGGTACATACACACCGTATCTTCTTATCTTTTTGTCTGTCGATGGATACTGGGGCTTTTTCCATAATTTGGTTATCGTTGATAATGCTGCTATAAACATTGGGGTGTATGTGACCCTTCAAATCAGCATTTCTTAATCCTTTGGATAAATACCTAGTGGTGCAATTGCTGGGTCGTAGGGTAGCTCTATTTTTAATTTTTTCAGGAACCTCCGTGCTGTTTTCGAGTGGCTGCACCAGTTTGCATTCCCACCAACAGTGCGACAGGCTTCCCCTTTCTCTGCATCCTCATCAACCTCTGTTGTGGCGAGTTGTTAATTCTAGCCATTGTGACGGGTGACGTGGTATCTCATTGTGGTTTTGATTTGTACTTCTCTGACGGTGAATGGTGTTGAGCATATTTTCACATGTCTGTTGGCCATCTGGATGCTCTTCTTTGGAAAAGTGTCTGTTTATGTCTTTTACCCATTTCTTCACCGGATTATGTTTTTTTGGGTATAGATTTTGAGAAGTTCTTTATAGATTTTGGATACTAACCCTTTATCTGATACGCCATTTGCAAATATCTTTCTTCATTGTATTCATTGACTTTTAGTTTTGTAGATTGTTTCAATTGCTGTGCAGAAGCTTTTTATCTTGATAAGGTCCAAATAGTTCACTTTTGCTTTTACTTCCCTTGCTTCCAGAGACATGTCTAGTAAGAAGTTGTTGCGGCCAATATCACAGACTGTTGCCTGTTTTCTCCTCTAGAATACTGATTGCTTCCTGTCTTACATTTATGTATTTCCTCCATTTTCTATGCTCCATTTTAATCCCACCGACTCATACGGGTTTGGCTCACCCTCCATTCCCAGCCCATTCCACCTGTCGGAGGTTCTGGTTCAGGTCCCTGCCGTCCTTCTGTTCTTGCCTCTAGCTGAGCATGGCCTGTTCTACACTTCCTACTTAGGTAACTGTAGTCGAGCTTATCCAGAGAGTTCCAGAGGCCATACCAATCTACAGACTGCTCTTCCTTTTCTTCCCTGTAATAAACAGTCATCTTTTACTATTAGAATGTCCCCCCAAAGAGCCTGGTACTGTCACTGATGTTTCTTCTCTCCAAGAGTCTCCTTATAGTGTCCTGTCCTCCTTGTGTCAGGCCCTTTAAGCCTGACTCCGTGACGATTCTGGGTGCTCACCTGATGGTTGGTGTCATTCCCTTCCTTTCAGCCAGCATGCTGGAAAGTCCCTCACACTGTTCTAATTTATAATCAGCCCAATTGATAATTTAATTACCCTTTGGGCTAAATTCAATTCAGTAATTATTGATTATCCATTATGTGAAAACACAGGTCATGCTAAGGTGATTAAGACAGAGCAGGAAGCACTGAACAAAACTCATCCTAGCCGTGTCCTCCAAGCTACGTTAAGCACAATCTTTATAAACACACACGCACAAAAAAAAAAGAGGTAAGGGAAGAAGCATGCACTCAGGTTGAGAGGGGTCCGGACGATTTTGTTTTGTTTTGATTTGTTTTTCAAATTGCATCTTGAAAAGTCACCTTTGGCTGCATGCATGAGTAGATGAAGTAGGAGCTGGGAGCACCTGTGTAAATTCATTCACATAAGAAGAGATAGAAAAGTACACATTCTGGGACACATGGATGGCTTAGTCAGTTGAGCGTCTGACTCTTGATTTAGGCTCAGGTCACGATCTCACTGTTCATGGGATTGAGCCCCCTGTTAGGCTCTGTGCTGACAGTGCGTAGCCTGCTTGGGATCCTCTGCCCCTGTCTCTCTGCCCTTCCCCTGCACACTCTCTCTTTCTATCTCTCCAAAATAAGAAAATAAACATTAAAAGAAAGGAATAGTACATGTTCAGAGGATAGAAGTCTTTCAGTATTCCAAGAGCTTAAAGCAGAAAGTGTGAAATTTTGGCCTGAGCCTTAACAAGGTAAATCTTTCCTGCCACACTAAACACTTTATATGGTCTCTTCTACTTTATTTTTTTTTTTATTTTTAAATGTTTATTTATGTATTTTGAGAGACAGAGGTAGAGAGTGAGCAGTGTAGGGGCAGAGAGAAGGAAACGGAGGATCCCAAGCAGATTCCATGTGGGGCTTGAACTTGCCAACCCTGAGATCTTGACCTGAGCTGAAACCAAGAGTTGGATGCTTAGCTGACTGAGCCACCCCAGAACCCCTCTTTAATGTCTTCCAAATATTTTTTCTAACTTGGTAATCCCTTTAATAAGAACTGTGACCCAATGAATATCAAAAGGGATGCTTTCTCAGATTGTCTGCCTGTAAGCTGGTGCGGTTCCAAAGCAGAGTCAGCTGACTCTCCCTGCCTCCCCCTGGGCACACCTTGAGCGACCCGCACTACTGCTTTGCTGAAGGTAGTCTGGGAGGTACCCCTGTGGTAGGAAAGGTGGTGCAGGAGACAGAGAGGGGGAGGCATTTCAAACAGAGGAGCTACATTTGAACATTGGCATGTTATGAATTCCCCAGGACAGTAGTGTAGATAATGGAGTTCAGGAATTGGGGGAAAGGAGCAAGGAGAAGAGGCTGGACTATTACAGTAATCCACCAGAGACATGGCATTCTTACCACAGAAATGGTTGCAGACTTCACAACCTTGAAAATGACAATACTAATGTGTTAGTTCAGGAACAGAATCCCTACTGCACCGACTATAAAACCATTGTTCAGGGGCGTCTGGGTGACTCCTTGGTTAAGCATCCAACTTCATTCAGCTCAGGCCTGAATACAGTTTCTGGGTTCGAGCCCATGTCAGGCTCTGTGCTGACAGCCCAGAGCCTGGAGCCTGCTTCAGATTCTGTGTCTCCTTCTCTCTCTATGCCCCTCTACAACTTGTGCTCTGTTTCTCTCTTTCACAAAAATGAATAAACATTACAAATATTAAAAACAAAAACTGTTCAATGAGCTACGTCCTTCTGCTTTTCAGGATTACTTTTCCTTGATTTCTACACTTCCTCTCCCTCCAGTTCTTTCCCAAAGCATTTAAACAAAACTTAACATAAAAGCAAAAAATATATAAAATATCTTCCAAGATCTATGTTTTTATGACTTTTACTATGAGGCTTGAGATTTATAAAATACTAGTTTGCCCAAACCGACCATGTTTTGCTTTGTACCTGGTGTGGTTACCATAGATGGGGGTAAATGTCATAATTACTTGGATGTTGGAAGAGAAAGAGAGAGAGAGAGCCTCTAAAATTACAGTTTCTCAACAGATTTGATAGGCTCAATAAAGAAAAAAGTTGTCTGCATATAAGTCGGAATCTCTCTCCCTGTTGGTCGATCTCACTGGGTGATTTATATGCACACGAACAGCCTCATCTGATTAATGGTTTAGAAGCATGACTGCTGGGAAGTCTAAGGGAGAAAGAGGAGGGAAGGAATGAGCAGGGAAAGGGGCCATCTGAACCCATCCAGGTGCAGGAACGACACTTTCAGTAATGGGTCAATCAAATAATCTGTACAGTAACTCCTTATTTCCTTGCCATGAATTGATTTAATTGAATATGAATTGAGGTAGATTATTAGCTGGCACCCACCCCCAGGAGCTTGGTGCAGATATGAGGAAATTGTTAAGGACTTTGAACATTGTTTACAGATTGACTTGTTAATTTCTCTTTCCTGTAAAGAATCTGGAACAAGAATAAGTAGAGATGTGAAAAGAAATCAAAGCTAATCACTTTTCTTTTTCTTTTTCTGCCAAGAGACAGACTTTTTGTTGCCTTTTCCGAGGCCGGTAGAGGGATGTTTAGAAAGCGTCCGCAGCTGACGTTTCCCGACAGCTGAGGGAAGGCAGAGATTTTCACATGAAATTCTGGTTTCCGTGTTGTAAAAACACCTTGTAAAATTTCATTTTAATTTAAAAAATCACCCTGGAAGATCTCCTTGCTGGAGTCATCTTGAAATAATACCTCTACCTGTTCAACATGTGTTCTTTGGAGTTCAATTTTCAATGGCTATTTTCCTACATAGCTATTTAGATTTCCTCTGCTTGATGGTGTTTTCATTACTGTAATTTAACATATGCTAGTTTAACACATAATATAATTTAATATATGATGTTAAATACGGCATAAATATTAGGATATATTTATTTGTTTACTTATATAAACATTTTATTTTATTTTATATATATAAACATTTTAAATGTGTTGAATGCATATCAAAGCATTATATAGGAAAGACAGTTTGTAATACTAACATGCTAGAAAATACTATCCCATCATTCATATTTTATAACTAATATTTATGATCAGATATAGGATCTTTAATGATCACATGTTTGGTTGCCAGTGTTAGTCCCTCCTTCATGCACTTGTAGAGATATTATGCCTAACATTTTAGTGATGTGCATTTCCTCTATGCTTCCAATGGTACAAACTGCAGCTTTTAATGGACTTAGAAAGCCGCACACCTGCCAAAATGAAATCAATTGTTTCACAGCCCTTTAGGGAGAAAGAATATTGAAACTTAGGGATAAAGGTTCAGCTTATTTTAAGTTGGTGACTGTTTCTACTTCACACATTTTAATAAGATTAAATATTAACCAAAAAAATGATGTTGTGGTAACAGGCTGTTTGTTTTACCCTGGAGTTTAGGTTTGCATGATACTTTGGAAATACTCATAACATTCACAACAAGAATATTTCCAGAAATGCATTTTCTTGAGTTCCTTTTGGAAATGTTGGGTGAAAAAAATAAGTTTACATGATTCTCTCCTTTGCTTTATATGATCTGGTCTGGTGTCTGAGTGATAATTCTATCAAATGAAGTTAAATGGAGAAAGAAGAGTTCACTGAAGATTACTGCAAAGGGAAGAGGGATTGAACTCTCTGTTGAAGAAGAGGCAGGAGGTCTTAAGCCCCTGGGGAGGCCAGAAAAGTACTGGAGAGTGCTGGGGGAAGGTCGGTCAATGGGAGAGTCTAGCCCTGGCCTCAGTGCTACAATTGCCCACCTTTTCTCAGTGCTGGGGCCCTCTGTGCCTGCTAACTGGTGCCCTTGGAGATCAGGATTTCGCCTTCCCTTACAGGGCCTGCCTTTCTTGATGATTGCGTTTCAAAGGAATGGTTCCCAGGTCTTTGAGAAAGATATTCCTCAGCTGAAAAACTGGGAAGAGAGCTTTAAAAAGATTTACATGTCAAAGGGGCAGAAAAAGAATTTACTATTGCAAGGTTTCTAAGAGAAATGCTCTGAGAAGAGTGAGGTCAGTGCCTCTAGTCAAGAATTAGCCTGTCTAGAGCTGAATGGAACCTGAAGCCTGGCTTGGCCATGGGCATAAACATAATTATGCTTATCTCTGGTAGATATGTCATATAGGTAGTACATATTGAAGTGCTTAAATTATTTTTTCATAATCAGATCTATATGTTTTATATAAACACTGCAAATCAATGCATATGATTGCATAACATTAACAACTTCATGGTACTTTAAATTTTCCTTTTAAATATTCCATTATAGAAAGTAAAACAGGGAAGTTTCAGAATATTTGGAATTTTTTTTGTTTAAAGAATGTGAATGAATAGATTCTCCCCCAAAAAACTTTTTTTTTTAATTTTGAATATGTTCAAATCTATAGACAAATGCCAAGAATAGTACAATGAACTTCTGCACACTCTGTGGATTCATCAATGGTTAACATTTACATTTTCCTTACATAGTAAAAAATTCACCTATGTCCAGTAGATCTATAGTATTATCAGTTTCATGTACTTATTTTCATTTCTTTTTAAGGCCTACCGTACCTTTCTTTACTGACAAGCATAGTGCAAACTTTTATACAATTTGCTCTTTCCATATATAAAACTTTTGTAAATATTATAGTAGATATATGTCTATCATTTAATTTTTCTATAATACATTAATCAAATGTTCAATATTGCATTTGCGTTGATCATTGCTATACCTTAACTTTTACAAAATATTTTAACTGATAGGAATAGCACATTAATAGTCAGATAAATGCTTACAACCTATGCCATCACTATTTCCACAAACTCTGCCTGAGCCTCACCTCCTTACTACTTTCAAAATGATTTTAATTTAATTCTATTTTTCCCCCAATACAAGGTGAGGATTCTTAACATGTTGGCCTTCTCTTTTCGGGAACACAGAGTTTCCTAAAATATATAAAATGGAAATGAATAATTGTCTTCCACTTATCCATTTGTCAAGAGAGCATTTTTGGGAGTGGGGGAGCATAGAAATAAAAACATTCTCCACAAAGGAAGAATCTGTTAGATGTCAGAGTTCTATTGTCCAGCAAGATTTAAAAACATTAAGTCAAACTGAGAAAAAAAAAAGAAGAATTGTGATTGGTTGCTCTTGAATAACTCAATACGTTGCAATACCAGTTGGCATTTGTTTGCCCAAACTTCTTTGTCCATGTTGCAAATGCAGCTTTTCATCACCTGCCAAATACAACCCATAAGTACCATCATGTTTTCAATATTTTGCCAGATTTCTTATCGTGCTATTTGTTTGACGTCAACTCAGTTGTGTGTATTTGTTGTTGTTGTTGTTGTTTTCCTAACCTGAATATAGTGGTTGTACTTCCTCAATGACCTCTGTCTAATGTCCTTCCCTCCCCTGTTCCTTTCCCTTCCTCGCCCTCTGCTTCCTCCTCTTCCTTTTTCTTCTCTCTTACATCTTCTTTGTCATGGCCTATTCCTTCAGTGGTCCAAGATTATCTGGAAAGAATATATGGGAGAGACCCAGGTCTCACTCTTATGAAACCAATTTTTCAGACTGTGATTCATCTTAAAACAGTTTTGTTTTAATTTTTGTTTTTGGTTTATTTATTTCTGAGACAGAGAGAAACAGAGCATGAGCAGGGGAGAGGCAAAGAGAGCGGGAGACATAGAATTTGAAAGAGGCTCCAGGCTCTGAGCTACCAGCACAGAACCTGAGGCGGGGCTTGAACCCACAGACTGCGAGATCATGACCTGAGCTGAAGTCAGAAGCTTAGCTTACTGAGCCATCCAGGCGCCCCTTAAAACAGTTTTTAAGACCACAGAGAGTGGGATTGCTTCCCTCAAAAGACTTGAGTCTAGATAAGCCTCCACTCCCATTGAGTCAGAGTATGGGCCACTCCTCCACAGTTATCTGACTTTTGGTATCATTGAATGGTAATAAAGTAATAATTTCTCACTATCGTTACCCTGATATAGCCTCACCTCTCTTTCTCTACACCCCTGCCCTATCTCAGGTATGCCTCTTTTGCCATTTGCCTTTCCCCTGAACATGGATTTCTTTTTGCAATAATGCAGGAGGTTTGGGATAGCTCATCCATGAATAGCATCATGTCTGGTCGGCCTGAGATTCTAAGGGACATGGTGTATTGGGCGATCAATTGCCCATGAGTAATAGCTGATCTACAAACTACACTTCCCCCAAACACTCACGTTCTTTCTTTCCATTTCTCCTTCCGTACATTTGAATAGTAACAAAAATAAAACCAATTCCATCTCTCCCAGTACTTGGCACTTGAAGTGTCTTACTCTAATGGTACTTTGATTAAGTTTTTAATCCTATATATCTGCCTTCTGTCTTTGGCAATGATCTAGCAAAGAACAGAAACTGCTGCATTTCCTTCCCATTTTGAGAGTAGGGTGTGCTCCTACATCCCCCACTCTTGACAGCCTCTTGGGAGGAAGACAGATCTATCCTAATCAGTACCTCACATTACTCTCCCACTTTACCATACATAATATTTCATGGCGCCATAGTATAAACATGAAATGCACAGAGCATATGTTTAGCACAGTAAAATGGAATGGAAAAAGAAGACGTGTTCATTTATCCTTAATCAAGCTTTATTGAATAACCCTGCTCCTTTAGGGTGGGGATTCGGGAAGCGTACAGATTCCCATGTTCACGGGTATACCCTCGTGTCTGTGGTGGCGCCCAGGATCTGGGCACCGGAAACAAAAGATGAATAAGACACTTCCTAAACCTCAAAATAAACTTATCTATTTTCTATTTATAGCTTCACCCTCCTTTGATTGTCCTGTTCTCTCTGATGACATGTACCACAGGTGGTCTGGAATGTATCACTAGGAATCAACCCAAAAATTAACCATCAGCTTCTACTAGCAGAAACTATTACATTTTTGGCAAATTTAGTCTCTTGAGTAAATTCTCTACATTTTGATGTTTGTCTTCTTTACCCTCCTTTTCCTTTTGCAACATGTACAGGACAAAAATGAAGGGAAGGGAAGGAGAAGAGAGAAAGAAAGGCACTATTGCAACATCCTTATAGGAGCAGGAAGCATGTTTGGTTTGATGCTGTTTGGGCTGATACCCGTGGAGGGATATGCTAGGTCTTTGGGACCTGCTCATGACTTTGCTGTGGTCTTGACCCAAGTGTCCACAGATGGGATGATCTGTGCTCTCGTCTTTCAGAAATGTGATAGGTCCCATACGGTTCCTGATGCCTAAGCAACCTAGCTAGGCTCTTGGTTGTGCTAACCCAGCTGAAGATGCCATCAGGCTGCCAGAATCGAGCCGTCCACACTGGAGCTGCTTCCGTGTGGTCCCTGCTCACTGCGATGCAGGAGTCAGCTCTCTCCTGGGGGCTTCCACAGGCAAGGTGAGAACTGGTGTATCTCCCCCATGGTGTGTGGACAGAAAGGAAGCAAAGGTTGCTGGCTCAGACTCTCTCAGTGCCTGAACACCTCAGTATGACTACTATCCTGCTCTTGCCAATCCACGTTGGTACCAATCATGGTATGATTAAGGTGATTAATTAACCCTCTAATTTAGAACATTTTTGAGAGTGGAAGACTGTGTGACTTGGACTTATGGAATAGTTTCTCCCCTTAATGCCAAAAGGGTATCACAGCTCTCTCCTTGATTTATCTGAGTCACTTCTATTGCCTGGTCCTTCTCTTCCCCTCCTGGGGAAGCAAAGAATGATTAAACGCAAGTGGATGCATAATATAGAGATTGAACATACACCAAAGTTGACTGTATTGTATCCATATATTGTATAATTATATGTAATTAATTCTATAATTATATGATATAGTCAGTGGTACAGGAAGATCTATTCTTGAGGAAATGATACAGAAGAGGAGGTTATATCTGAACGGGATCTTGAAAGGATCAATTAAGAGTCTTTTACGGGCTGTAGGGACATAGGGGACCTCCAGGTAGAGGGTGAATCCCACCACTCCAAAGAGTCTGCGTTCCTCCTCATTCTTCCTTTGGAAAACCAAGAAATCTTTCCAGTCTTCTGGTCACTTTCCTTTATTCATTCTCAAACTGAATTAATGCAGGTGTTTTGCATTCCATTTTTTTTTTCATTCTCAAATTTAATTAACATAGGTGTTTTTCAATATAATATGGATCTGGAAATTATAGTCAATTTGAATTTCAGTATCCTCTATTATACTCTGTTCCTCAGCTTTGAGCTGTATTTCTTTTTAATAATAGCTACCGAAATATAATTCATACCATAAAATTCACTTATTTAAAGTGTAAAATTCAGTGGTTCTTAATATAGTCCCAGAGTTATGCAACCATCACCACAACAATTTTACAACATTTTCATCAACTCAAGAAGAAATCCTGTATCTATTTTCTATCACTCTCTCCCTATTTTCGCTCAACCCTTCCAACCCTGGGCAAACATTGGTCTCTCTTCTGTCACTATGGGTCCGCTTCTTCTAGACACTTCATATAAATGCAGTCACACAACATGTGGTCTCTTCTTTGTATTTCTGAATAATGTTCAGGGTTGTGGACATGCACCACATTTACTTACCTGTTGATGGACATTTGTGTGGTTTCCATTTTTTGCAATTATAAATAAGGGTATACACATTTGTGTACAAGTTCTTATGTTGCCTTGTTTTTATTTTTCTTGGGTAGATAATTAGGAATGTATTTGGTAGATAATATGGCCATGTTTTCAGGAACTTCTAGAGTATATTCCAAAATGGTTATACCACTTACATCTCTATCAGCTGTATATTAGTGTTTCAGTTTCTCTGCCCTCTCATCAAGGCTTCTTATGGATGCTTATACTACTGGATTTGAACTGATGTAACTGTAGCCTTTGATTTGCATTTCTTCAAAGGCTAATGATGTTGAGCACCTTTTTGATGTGCCTCTTGGCCAGATATATATATTCTTTGGAGCAGTGCCTATACACAATTTTTGCCCATTTTTAAATTAAGTAATTTGCCTTTTTATTCTTTTTTTTCCGAATAAGTCTTTATGTATTGTAGATAATAGTCCCTTATACCAAATAAGTTGTGAAAATGTTCTACATTGATGTGGGTTGTCTTTTCACTTTCTTGATGATGTTTTTGGAAAAATGAAGCTTTTAATTTTGATGAGGTCCAATCTTTTTCTTTGTTGATTATGCTTTTGATATCATATCTATGAAAACTCACCTTAATCCAAGATTACAAGGATTTGCTCCTATATTTTTCTGAAATAATTGTATAGATTTTATTTTATAATTAGGCCTATGATTCATTAGAAATTGATTTTGTATGATGTGTGGAAGGGGTCCACTTCATCCTCTTCATTGTGAACACCCATTGGTCTCAGCCCTTTTGTTGAGAAGCCCATTCATTCCCTACTGCATTGTTTTTGCACCCTTGTTGAAAATCAATGGACTGTTTCTATGAACTTTATTTCTGGGTCCTGAATTCTATTTATTAATTCTATTCAATTAATAGAATCTTGATTACCATAGCTTTGTACTAAGTATTGAAATAGGAAGTGTGAGTCCCTGCCGTTTCTTTGTTTTCAGGATTGCTTTGGTTATTGTAGATTCCTTAACTGTCCCTATGAATTTTGGGATCTTCTCGTCAATTTCTGAAAATAAGCCAGATGTTCCAGATTAAATATTTCTTCTCTTTTAAAATAATTCTTCTTTTGATTTCGGTGTGCAAGACGATTTCCCAAGACGGTTTTTTCTCCGGCTTCTCAGCAGTCCTGTTGTTGTGCTCTGGAGGACAGGCTGTGTTTTCCAGCTGGTGCTATTCTGGATGTCAATCTCTGGATTCAATTTTTATATTGTTAAATTAAATGCCTTCAACAATTTCATCTGAAAATACATAGAGCATGCTTTTGTACATAGCAGGGGAAAGTATTATTTCCATTATTAAAGAAATACAATTATTTGATTAGTTTCTTGCATTTGCTTCTCATGTCAGACAAGGAAATTTGAGGATACGAAGCATGTGCCCCTTGATTTTATTGGGGTGGTGTTTTTATTTCCTTTTTTTTCTTGTTATCTCTTGCCCAGATTGTCTTATTACAAAAATGACTTTTAGAGCACTGGGAAAACAATATATATCTATGTCATGCAATATTTTCATCATGCAGCTCTAATTATACGCAGGTCCAGCAACAGAAAACATACTGGACTCTCACTTCAGACTGTTTTACAGGCCAGCAGATAAATTCTCATACATTTCTAATAACTATTCATAACCCTCTAAATTAATATCATTACTATGTTTGCTGTTCCAACAACACTCAGCTAACTCTCCCCTTGCATGTAAAAGAAGGAAAAAAAGGAAAAAGGAAAGAAAGGCATTCCTCACTGGGTCCCATTTTTATATTACCTTACAATCATTCATCTACATCCCAGATTTATTGTTTTAGCTGTCAGATTCCTTTCTCATGTTAGCTATTTCCATTTTAATATCAACATTACCAGAGTCCACTCAAAAGGCAGAAACCACAGAGTGATTTGAAAAAGAGGAAGTTTGATACAACATTCAATGAATGAGGAGTCAAGAAAACGGGGCATTATATCCTCCTGGGTAAAAGAATATAGGGACCACAGATGTAGGGAGAATCTACTACCTCTTGGGCTGAGTCACATCCAACCAGAGCAGGAAGACATGGTGTGGAAGGGAGGCTCCGCCCCCAGGATGGGATCTACATGGTGCAGTCATGGTTCATTGGAAAATGGACGATCCCAGTATGACTCCCGTGTTGTGCTGAAAGTAGGGAGGTGCTGTGTCTTGCAGACGACACAGCAGTGTGAGAGGGCGCTGCGTCTGTGGACGGGCGAGATGGCGAGCCGCTCCAGAGGCTTGGAGAAGCTGCCAGCAGACAGGATCACGTGCTCCTGACTGTTGCGTGTTGTCCATGTCCGGAGATAGAAACGCTGAGAAGTGCCTTCCTCCTCCAGGGTCCTTCGGGCACCTTAACTGACACAGCTGACTGTCACTCCCCTGGGCAAAGAGGAATGTTTACCATGTCCGGCTCCGTTATCACAGAGCAGGTGATGTCGAGCAGATTTGAAGCCAAGAGTCAAATAAGTTAACTAGCACATCTACTATATAACTCACGTTTTCTTAGCCACGTGGACTACAGTAGCTTTTACTTTCTTCATACTTAATATATTCAAATAGGCACGAGTTCTCAATGCACTGTGGGTCTTTTTTTTCCTTACCCATTTCTTCTTTGATGCATCTCTGATTGGACTGAAACATCTCCGTCAGTTTTTCTTCAAGACACCCCCATTCACTCCAGTTCCTGCTGCAAGCCTGTCTCTTGGTTCCAAAGCACTCCCCGGATACAAACGTGGCCTTAGACCCGATTCAAAGGAGACACGTAAGCAAGTTGAGCGCATAGACAGGGTCACTTGGTTGGGGATGAGAAATGCAGATTCCAGACTTCCCTCCACGTCTATGCAGAGAACACGTTTCAGACCTTGGACCATGAAAGACACATCAGCATACTAAAAAGTGTGGGGTCACTTTGTCACAGTCACAAATAAAAACAGCCACCACCATTTTCATCTTGTTCTGTGCCAGATAAATCCAGAATGTGGTTTAATTCTCCCACGAGTCCTGAGAATCAAGCATGATTACATTGATTTTTACAGGGCTCATAAAAATCTTCTGAAAATGAGGGTAATTGTCCTGATCAGTCAGGATAAACAGTTAATGGGTAGAGTGGAAATGGGCTTCAAATGCAGGTCTGTGCTGAGCTGGACGTGTGTGCCCGTGACCACCGTTAGTCAGAACATACGCACCCAGTACACACTGGTACAGCCTTCACGGTTCCTAAGGTATCACCTTCGTTTTGTAGATCTTAGACGGGCTCTGCACACGCACCTTCATTAACTCTGTTCCCTCACTGGTCAGTCTCCTTCCCACATCTGGCCACTTATAGACTACAGGCTGCCCAGCCGGGGGCTCCAGACCCTTCTTTCTTTTACTAGGCCACCGCCATCAGATTGCTGGCTTGGTTTCATGATCCTTCTGCTACACTGACCTTTACATCACATGAGTGTCTCCTCAGCTCTCAGTCTAGTTTTTTTTTTTTTTTTTATATTTTTTATTTATTTTTGAGAGACAGAGAGAGACAGCACAAGCAGGGGAGGATCAGAGAGAGGGATATACAGAATCCGAAGACAGCCTCCAGACTCTGAGCTAGCTGTCAGCACAGAGCCCGACATGGGGCTTGAACCCACGAACCGGAAGATCACAACCTGAGCTGAAGCTGATGCTTAACCAACTGAGCTGCCCAGGCACCCCTAGTATTTATTATTTATATTGTCTTTCACTTTTGGTTCCCAAATAACATCTTCCTCGGTGCATACTGACTTTGCATTTTAACACGATTTTCTGAAGGAATCTCTCCATGCTTTAGATACCTTTTTTAATAAAGTATATATCATGCACTTTTCAAAAGACAGATACCATGCTCTGCGAGTTCTCAGCACTCAGTATAACACTCTTCCCATAAGAGTGCGATTAATACTCTGAAAGGTTTTGTTTTGTTTTAAGCAATAGTAGTATTGCAGAGTCTAATGAGGAGAATGGGTTGCATTAGGGGTAAGAAGATTAGCAATTTATTGTTTGTCTTCGAATACCTGACATCAATTGCTTGTTGATGGCTTTCCACCTGAAAGACAAAGTAAGATGATTTACAGATGATCACAATTCAGTCTGTCACTTACTTGGCCAACAAGGTCTGACAAACTGGAGGTAATAATCTATAAAATGAGTCACACTCTGTGTTGCCAGTTCATCTGCAGAGAAAAATGGAGATTAGTTGCCTCTTTTAGATGTGCTGGAAAGTGAGGTGTCTCTGGACCCTGTGCCCCTGACATATACCCGAAAGTAAAATCTATTCAAAATCGATGACCAGAATTTCCCAGCTTCCAAGATTCTCAATGAATTTGCTTGTCCAGTGGATTTGGGACCCTCTTTGTTGATAACTGATGTAGAAATCTCCTGTGTAATTATCCTTTTCCTCATTTCCCTTCTGGCAGAGTAGCCAAAGAATATTTCAGAAGAGTGTTCTGCAATGTCTCAGCTCAGAATAAAGGGAGCTGGTCATAGCATTTATTGAGTCTTTAATGCTAAAATAACAACTTACCTTTTTGCCATTGTTTAACTCAAGACCTGTTTGATATCAGTTCCCCCTCATTATGTATCAGGACCTGAGAAAGTATTCTTTTTTTCTTTGAAGGTCATTTTTGTCCGTTTGAGTTGGGGGAGGGGAGAGAGAGGGAAAGCAGATTCCACGAGGGTTCTGCACTGACAGTGCCCATGTGGGCTCAAACTTACAAACTGTGAGATCATGACCTACACATAAATCAAGAGACAGCCCCTAACTGACTGAGCCACCATGCACCCCGAGAAAGCATTCCTATGGAGCCTTGAACTTCCTCTCTTAGGCGCGGTGGCACCGTGCTGGCCCCAGCGATCAAATGCTGGCACTGGCCAGGGTGCCTGCTCTTCCCCTGCGGAGATGGCAGAGCTGTGTGGAGAAGGGCATCGCTTCCAAAACCGTCTTTCCTGATCCACATGGAAACAAAGCTTATGTAGTCTGTCAATCTGGAGAGGGATGGGTTTGGGGAAGTTACATTTCTGGGATCTCATCAGCATGAGCCCAATTTGATTCAGGTTCTTAAAGAATAAATTGTCAAAAGAACTTTTCTGTTCTTCCGTGATTAAGAGAATCTTGACTTCTTAGTTGTGGCTCTCCAATGAATTTAGAATGGCCATAGACTTCACTTTCTTTTTTTTCTCTGAAAAAGTATACTCTTACCCACTTACTGTCTGTCTGAGGTAGAATAGATGCTCAGTGGGGACAGTGGCAAGATGGTGGGGCCTGGGAGGCTCTCTGTTCAGGCTGCTACTCCCCACCCCCCCCCAGCTTGTAGCTACTGCTTCCTCCACTTCCAACGAGCCCAGTGCTGGCCGCTCTGTGTCTGCTCCGGGCAATGGTGCTTGGCATTGGGAACCAGAGACAACCTGAGAATCGTCCCTGTCCCCAAGGGACCTGCCTTCTCATAGGAAGTCTCATAGGAAGGTGAACGAGCAGGAGAGTCACAGCCTGGGGTGGCTGGGCCAGGCCAGCTATCCACGAGGATTCCTCCCAGGTGAAATCTGAGCTAAATTTCTAAAACCAGGAGGGACGTGTTCAATAAATGAGAAGAAAAGGAAGATGAAACCGCATACCTAAAGACAAGGATGTGGAAGGGTTTTCCTCGGGCCCTCGCTGAAGGCAAGAGGCCCGTGGACAGGTTGTGGGAGATGGTAAGGACATCAGGATATTTGGGGCTGTAGCGTAGAATCACTGGAAATCGGTGACACTCTGGAATTGGTAAGAGAACCAGAGAAATCAGGGAAGGGATTGCATCTGGTTTGGACCGGATGGATAAGTGGAGAAGCCAGTGTGATAGATGAGCCGGTGGGCTATCCCGTAGACTCTTGGGTCGACGCGTGTGGAGTGCCAGAAAGTGTTTGGGACTGAGGTACGCCCTGAAAGTTGTTGCTTTACGATTTTCTTTCTTTCTTTTTGAAAATTTTTACTTGAGGTAGAGTTGACATAATAAATTAGTTTCAGATGTACACCATAGTGATTGACGGATTAAACATTTTACCAAAGGCTCCCCGTAATAAGTGTATTACAGTTTTATAGATGAGGTTGCCAGGGCTGCAATTTTCATCCCTAGGACTTATTTATTTATTTATCTTAATGTTTACTTATTTTTGAGAGGGAGAGAGACAAAACGTGAGCAGGGTGAGGGCAGAGACCCAGAATCCAAAGCAGGGTCCAGGCTCTGAGCTGTCAGAACAGAGCCTGACACGGGCTTGAACTCTCGAGCTGTAAGATCATGACCTGAGCCGAAGCTGGATGCTTAATGGACTGAGCCACCCAGGCACCCCATGAGTTATTTTGGTTTTTCGGTGGAAGTTTGTACTGCTTAGTCCTTTTCACCCAACTGAGTTTTTATTGTGCAGCCACTTCATCGCCCCTCAGTTGTTCAACCAATTTAGGTGAATAGTGCTGCCCGGCTTATGCATCTGGATGTAATCACTCTGTAGAAGGCAGTGCCAGGAGGGCTGAAGAAATAGGACTTCCACTTTAGCTAGATGTTGAGTCTGGTATTCTTGGCTTGCATGTATCCAAACAGGACCAACTTTCCCGCTTTGCTTGGGACAGTGGTGATTCTAAGTCCTGTACCTGGGAAGCCCCTCGGTCCCTGGGGCGCGGGGACAGCTGGTTACCAGTGGGATGTGAAGTCATGTTGCAAGTCTAGGTAGGGACAGCCAGGGAGCGCAGGGCAGGCACTGGGAGCACACTGTCATCCTGGTGTGACGCACACTGGGGAGCAGCTGTGACAGAGGAGTTGGGATTCAGGGCCATCTCCTGGCTGCCCCCTCCCCTACCTCACTTCCCACATCATGGTCCTACCATGGGATCTTTGCAGATCAGTGATCTGTTATACGCTTACCTCTCAATCGTCTTCTTTAGAGTTTGTGAGAAACCATCAGTGAGGCCCCAGAGAAGAAATTTTAAACTGAAAGTCCTCACTGTAGGGGGCGCTTGGGTGGCTCAGCTCAATAAGTGTGGGTCTTTTGCTGAGGTATTGATCTCATGATTCCTGGGTTCAAGCCCTAGTCAGGCTCTGTCCTTACAGCTCAGAGCCTGGAGCCTGCTTCAGATTCTCTGCTCCCTCTCTCTCTGCCCCTCCCCTGCTCATGCTCTCTCTCTTTCTCAAAAATAAATAAAAAGAAAAGAAAAAGAAAATCCTCACTATTGAACAATGAAAAGGCTGTTCCACTTAAGATAATTCCCCATCTGCTTGTCCTGCACAACTTTGTAATCAATCTGCATTCAATTTTCAATTGGTCCCCAGTGTCATAGTCTCTAAGTCTAAAGTTCTCTCTTGGCCAGCAAGAGAGCAGACACAGGATTAAAAGCGAAGTGGCTAATGTCCGGGGAAAAGATGGGAGCCCCGAATAAGGGTTCTCGTCCCATTTTTATTAGGATCAGAAGACTTACAAACATGGCGATGGACGTGCACAAAGAGACAATAAATCTTTGAACGTTAACTCATGGACTTGAGGGAAAGGGGGTCTTGAAGATATTCCGGGTTGGGTGCCTGAATGGTTCAGTTGGTTAAGTGTGTGACTTCCGTTCAGGTCATGGTCTTGCAGTCCGTGAGTTCGAGTCCCACGTCTGGCTCTGTCCTGGCAGCTCAGAGCCTGGAACCTGCTTCAGATGCTGCGTCTCCATCCCTCTCTGCCCTTCCCCTGCTCGTACTCTGTCTCTCTGTCTCAAAATAAATAAACATTAAAAAAGAGAAGATATTCGGGGTTTAGGGGTTTGGGTTCATAGAAAACAAAATCCTGGCACCGAGCAGTCGGGAGGAAGGTTATTTACAAGGGGCCTGAGGCACTACCTGTTTATCGTAGCTAGCCTGGGGGGGGGGGGGTGAGACAGCTTGGACACGTGACCTCAGGGTTAACAAGGCACCTTTGTTTTCTTAATCATCTCTGCTCTGGGCAGCTTCAACCACAGCCCTGCTTACCTAACTTGGTCCTCTCTTCCTTGAAAACAGCTTTCTGCTATTGTACTAAGTTGGGGGGCACTTTCACCCTGGATGCCTAATCTTGTTTACCTCATACACCTTTGTATTGGGGACTTTGCCCCCCCCCCCCATACTGGTGTCTCTATACTGGTGTATACTGGTGTCTCTATCCCACCGTCTCTATATTTGTTTACCCACCCTTGGGTGTAAGCATCCTGTGGCTCTGTACTTCTTCATGCCTGGCTAACCCATCGGTGTAGACCCGGGGAATCCTAAGCTTATTCCCCACACCCCAGGTATCAGGACTTCTCATTATTAATCCGGTAGGAACAACATGATGTGTTGAAAGACAGACAGACATGGGTGCGTGCGTAGGTATGTAGCTGGGTCATTGGTCATTTTTCAAACTTCAGCCTCAACTAGACACTAAGATTTAGTTTGTATTTCTGAAGAAAATGCACAAAGTTTCTATCCAATTCAGTCTGGCTTTCCCAAATTTTTCATTTCTAGGGCCTTCCTAAAAGGTTATCTTAAGTATTTATTTTATTATCCATTACCTTACCTTTTATATTCGTCAGCTGATGAGGCATGATGGAAAGAACTGAAAAATCAGATTTATAGTTGTGGAGATGATGGACTAAAAGCAGAGCCACGGTTGGGAGAGTAAGAATCTGGCTCTTAGTAAGAACAGGATGTTGCTGGAATTGAATGACTTATTTGCCCGCACCCACGATGTAAGTGGTCTGACCCTCTGAAGTGTCCCCAGAGCCTTCCAGGCGGCACACACAGAGTCACCTCCCACCTCTGGGTAGATTTTGTTTATCGGCACGTCTGTCAAAAGCTGTTGAAATAAGTCACCTAAATACAGTTGTTATGATAAGTCATCCATGAGAAGCAATTTGTTCCAAACTGAAAATGAGATTTCTTTAGCGGGTGTCTGTGATCAGTAACCCTGAAATGAAACACCTCACTGATGAAAGTTGGGGGAGGAGCCAGGTCTGGAGGAGGGGCCCCGCCCACCGC
>PJEM01003486.1:42883-183798 GCA_004023845.1 Helogale parvula
AAGGAATCTTTATTTGCAGCAAATAAGGGGACCTGAGGCAAGGGTTCCCAAAGCTGACTCCCTGAACAACACAACGGGGAGGTTTTAAGTCTAGGGTGAATGCGTCTGCATGGAAGGTTGGGGGGAACTTAGGAGTCTTCACGAAGAAACACGGGGCATGCACACCGAGCAAACACGCATGTAACATACATCCCACGTTCACTTTCGAGGGGGAGACTTAACATCGGAAGGAGAGACAGCTCGGGCCCTGATGTCAGGGGGAGCATTTAGGACCAGGGGAAGGGGCTGTGGGCATGCTCCCAGAGCAGGTGCAAACTGGGCGGGGTCTTGGGCTGTTATCTTCTGCAAGGAATGCTTGTTCACAGGCTCGAAGCGTATCGGTTGACCTGGAGTCCAGGCGTCTGTAGAGACAGTAGTGGGTTTACTAGTGGGATCTGGAAAGACACGGTCGCTGATGATGAGGAAGCAGTTCTCTGAAGAACAAGCTTTAAGTGTTCTGCGGTTTCAACCTCATTAATCCTGGGGGCCACGATTATAAGGCCATTGTGGCCCCTTATGTCACACCCTCTGGTCTCCTTTAGAGAGGAAAGGTTTCGGACAGACCGCGTTTTGGGAGAGAATATCAAATGATGCATCCATTGATAGGTATCTGCTTGGTGTGCAAAGAAGATTAAACCACATGAGATGTGAAACAGAAGGTATTAAAAAACCTGAAGTATATATTGAAAAATTATGAAACTAATTAGGATAAATGTCCCCCCAGTAAGATGATTTTGCAGGTCCCATAAGGTCATGCTGATGATGGCATTTCTATCATGTGAGGCCTTCTTCTCATAATTGTATGTAATCCAAATAGAGATGATCTGAAAGAACTCACATTTGATGTTTTCCGGTGAACACAGTCATTCAGAAATGTGCCCACATATCCCCTTGACAAGAGTCCTGTTTTCTCTAACGTAAGTCTCCTGTTATTCTGTTTTTTTGTCTTCACTCTGTTGCTCAATCCTCTTATTATCAGAATCATTTTATTAATTTAAAGTTTTTTTTTAACATGAATTCATTTTTGAGAGGCAGAGACAGAGCATGAGTGGGGGAGGGACAGAGAGAGAGGAAGACACAGAATCTGAAGCAGGCTCTAGGCTCTGACCTGTCAGCACAGAGCCCAACATGGGGCTTGAACTCACAAACCATGAGATCATGGCCTGAGCTGAAGTCAGATGCTTGACCAGTGAGCCACCCAGGAACCCCTGTTATTATCCGAATCTTGACAGCTAACTGGAGTTTCTGTTATTGGTATATTTGTGTAGTATCTCTCTCCTCTGCTATCATATCAGGTCCACAGGAGTAGGGCTTCTGAATAATGATTCCTTTGTCTCCGGCGTGCAAAACCGTGACTTCTCGTGCAAGGTCCATGTCCCACAGATATGTGCGTTGGGCTGACTGAGCACTGTACCACTTCTTCCAGCCCCCTTTTTAATTTGGTCACCGGCAAATGTAGCTCTAAATGTGGTATCCAGAGGAAATACACTGTTTTACAATTTTGTATATACTTATAGTGACCTTTTCCTCTCCATGATTTTAACTTTATATCTTAACACAGCCAGATTGGAAGAATGTTAGGTATATGGATACAATACGTTAAGTCAAATACGAAGTTTCTACACATCTTTTATACTAACGAAACCCCAGAACACTGACAGCGCCTCACACTGACAAAGCTGTGGAGCGGCAGGAACTCTTATTCACTCTAGGGACAGAGATGTCAAATGAGCTGTCACTTTGGGGGACAGTTTGATAGTTTCTTACAAATCAGACATGCTCGCATCTTGCCTGGTATTCATCCAACGGCGTTGAAAGGGTCCCAGTGCAGGAAGACCTGCACTGATGTTCCTAGCAGGCTTATTCTTATTTGCCAAAACGTGGAAGTAATAAGCTGTTCTTTAATAGATGAATGGATAAGGAAACAGCAATATATCCAGACAACGGGATAATATTTAGTACTGAAAAGAAATGAGCAAAAAAGAAATATATGAGCTCTTGAGTCATTGAAAGACATAAGGAATCTCAAATGCATATTACAAAATGAAGAAAAAAAAGAAAGTGTGGGGGGGGTGGGTGCCTGGGTGGTTTAGTCCGTTGAGTTTCCAACTTGAGCTCAGGTCACGATCTCACACGCAGTTCAAGAGTTCAAACCCCAGGTCAGGCTCTGTACTGACAGCTCGGAGCCTCGAGCCTGCTTCAGATTCAGTGTCTCCCTCTCTCTCTGCCTCTCCCCTGCTTGCCCTCTCTCTCTCTCTCTCTCTCTCTCAAAAATAAACATTTAAATTTTTTTAAATAAAGAAAAAATGGCAGTGAGAAAAGGCCATGTACTGTGATTCCAACTCTAAGACGTTCTGGAAAAGGCAAAACTATAGAGACAGTAAAATGACCATTAGTTGGCAGGTTTGGGCGGGGGGGGGATGATGAGACTGAGCAGAGGACTTTGTAAGCCAGCAATAACACTCTGTATGACTGTATCGATAGATGTATATCCTTACACATTTGTCAAAACCCATGTTTGTGCAAGAGTGAACCCTATGAAGTGTTCACGTAGATTCGTCAGTTGTAGCAAGTGTATCATTTGATGAGAGGTGTGGATGTGGGGGACGGGGTCTACGGGAACTCTCCGTACCTTCTTTTCGATTTTGCTGTCAGCCTACAACTGCTCTGAAAACTGTCTTTGAAATAGATGAATCTCATGAAAATGTTAATCTTCATGGGCTAGGGTGTCCTCCAGGCTTACACATAGAAAAGATCAACGTTGCACCTGCACTTTTTCTTAGGCATTTGCCTGCTTGATTTTCCCCTAAGATCCTGCAACTAAAATGTAACAACCTTCTGTCCAAGCTTCTTAGGACCAATTTAGTTCCTGCTGCCTGTATGAATTCTTCCCAAACAGAAGCACGTTTTCCTCCTGCACTCCCGGCCCTGCCCCACCTGTAGAATATGTGGACACGGGCCTGTTTCTATCAGAGGACACGAAGTGAAAATCTAGCACTTGCTTTAATTCTGTGGACAGGGGCCCTGCTTTCTGCGAGGTGGGTGCTCCTGATGGACAGACAGATGCTCTGATTTTTCTTGAATCTTGGAACTCAGTTGGCTTCCTTACAGGCATTCCGTAATTGTTTTGATTGCTGTCCATTTCCATCCTGTGGTGCATATAGAGTTTAAGGGGTGGTGCTCAGGATTTGGGAGACTCTTGAGTGAAAGGCACCGGCTTGGGGGGGGGTGTGAATTGTGGAGGAGGAAGCTGGCCCTGGACACAGCGTGAAGGGGAGAGGCCCTGGCCGCAGCAGGTAAGACAGGAAGTGGAGGTCAGCCACAGAGGAAAGCGGGACACACCGGCAGGTGAGTGAAGGAACAGACATGAGCCTCTTCCTTCCATTGGGCACGATGCCCGGGTGTGTTACATATGTTGGGAGGCTGAGATTTCTAAGTAAAGGAACTGGGCAAAGGATGAAGTCATTGGCTGAGACAGGGAATGTGGGAGGAAGAAGCTTGAAAGATACTTTATGTAACTGCGTGCAAACTAGTTGTTCCCTCTGCTCCGCGTCTGTGCCTCTGTCCTGTCCCCTGCTCATCCGCTCATCCGGTTCTCCCTGTCCATGCCCACCCCTCTCCCCTGGTGTGGGTCATCTCCACGCCTTGCACACCTTGCTGCAAGCTGCCTGCTGGCTGAGGCAATCACTCTCAACCGTCCCTCTGGGGAGAACAGATAGGTAATTAAACAAGCATTTGTTACAGATTCCCCAGACGCACAGGCAGATAACTCAGTTCATGTTACACTTAGTGATGATGGTGTTAAAACACTGAATTATAAGTAAAAATGAAAAAGACATCAGGAACTTGGAAACACTTGTGGCAAATGCAATCCACCACATCCTTGTTTTCTAAAGCATTAGATCCCTTCCGACGAGGGGAGGGGCCGAACACCCGTGAGACATATGCCCAGTTGAGTCTTTTTGCAGCCCTTTCCAGCTAAACATTTCTGAATTTTCTTCCAGTGATTACCACTCCAGCCTGACGCACTATATTTTCTTAGTAGACAGTTTAATAAAGCCAAGAAAAGGGAAATAAACTATTTGTGAAAGAACACACTTTTGTTTGCATGATCTATCCTGCAAACTATTTGCAGTCTCTGAATCGGCTTCATTAGAGTGTGGCGTTCTTTTCTTCTTTGTAAATTCCTTAGAAGGGATTCAACCTCTTTAGAAAGAGGTTTGCAGCTCCCCACTGCAATTCTTTAGTCAAGAGCCATAAATTAGGCAAAATGTATACAAATAGTAAATACTATTGACTAAAACCCATTTATAGCTTAGACTCCAAATAGAAAAAAGAAAACCAGTAATTTATCAGCACGATTTAAATTACATAGATGTGATGCGTGTGCAAGGGTGTGTTTACTGGGTAAATGAGAAAATTGGACACCTATCAGAGAGAAGATGGGGAAATTATCCTGCACGTAGTCCTAACATTTGGTGTGCATATCTTTCTGTCATTTCCAGATGACAACATTTAAAACTCTTACGGGGGCTCTCAGTGTACCGTTGATGAGTAAAAAAAATCAAAGGTGAAATTATGATGGAATATGCTTTATGAATATTGAAAATGATATATATTATCTTTCACATTCAGAGGACAAGTTAAAAGTCAATATAGGCAGGAGGCAGAAACCAAATACAAAATGATGCTGGATAAATTATTCTTTTGCCAATCACTTCATTTTTCAGATGAACGATTCTAGGACTTTAAATTGCAGAATTCATGACGGGGAAAATGTCAGAGATCTCAGGAAGTGTTTGCATGATCAGAATGTTATTACTGGAATTATCTGCAAGTCTGGAAAACTTTAAAAAATTAGCGAGGTTCTTATGCACTGTTGTCTGGACCATTAATTAATGGAAAACAATTCCAAAGTGAAAATTTTCTGCAATCTAGATGAGGGTACATAGAGTTTCCGAGAGCGGGTAAGTGTCCCAGCGGCATATTATAACACATCCTAGTTCAGGCTCTGCAGAATGCTTTTTGTTGAAATACCTTCTAGCTTGGTACATGAAACATATTGCCCTTTTGTAAGCTATGTTTGGAAATGTTATAGTAAAGGTAAATTTTGAATCTTTTATCTTAATCAGGGTGAGCAAAACTTCACAAACAGACATTATAGTTACATGCTCATCGTAAGAATCCTTGACCCAAGTTGTGCCTGGGATCTGGAAGCTGTAAGGGGGGTCGGGGAGGGCGGCGGGAGACATAGAAAGGGCAGGACCCTGGACAGCTCCGCTCAGGGCGGAGCCTTCAGGAAACCTCAGGCAGAAGCACAGAACTATGTATGTTTCCTACACTTTTTATCAGAAGCCTCTTCCCAAGTATCTTATGTACGACTTCTTTTGACTTTAAGATTATACTGTGAGTTTCATAATTATTTCCATTTCCATGAACCAGGGGCATGAGAAATAAAATGGTATATTAGTCAAGCATTGTCTGTCCATTTTTTGCCTTTATCCCACAAGTCTTAGAAATGCTGTGATTTCTCCGTTGTGTTTCCTTCTCCTTTCTCAACTCTTAAAATGTGTGCACGGCTTCAAGAAACATGCCTGAATCTTCATTTGGAGATTTAATTTGATTTCTTTACCTGTGGATGCTGTTTCTCATACAGGAGGTCACAGGAGACGTTAAAACATCGCTTCCTTTTGAGTAAGCCTGTCTTCTTGAAATGAGCTTAGCAGAAAGTCTTATGTGGAAGCATTTTTTGTTGACAGATCACTGGTATTGGTAGTGTTATTCTGATTTCTTATCTGCAAAGTCAAGGATTTGGATTAGAACCTCTCCAAGGAGTGTTCAGATCTTAGATTTAAGGATTTTGTTTACCAGTGCGAATAATATAATTCTCCTCTCATGAGGACCAGATCAAACGCATGTATTTCATGATTCCCAATTGTTTGAGAATTTGAGAGGATTTTTCTCTATCCCAATTGTTTGAGAAGTTGAGCGGATTTTTCTCTTTTCTCTTAACTTTTATGACATTTGGAATCGACCCTGTTTTAATAATTATCACACATTGCCTTTGCCACTAGGTTGAATTGGTCCCTTAGATCCTGCTGGTGAGCGACTCTCTGCAGCAAGAACTTGACCTTGGACATACGTGCTTTCCCTCATTCACAAACATTGAAAACTAATGTGGAATCAATAATATATTACACCTTTGTTTGCAATGAATCTTGCGTTGTTAATTGTACCTTTAAAGTAAGAGTATCACTTCCCAAACAAACCGAGCTGCCATAACTGTGTTCCCTCCCTGGAATTGAAACTGGGAGCAGGTGTTCTGTGGCTACTTCCGAGCTCCCTATGTTTCCCACCACCTTCTTTCCTCCTCTCCACATAGGGAGGAGGCTATTTCTTCTCCCGAAAGTACCCTAAAAACAGACGTTTGTCAGAAAAAAATGAAACTCCTTGTGTCTTACTGTGTGTCTTTTGTGATGAATGTACTCCAGTCCACAGATCAAGTGTGTAATAAGTATAACTTAAAAAATCAAAACGTGTTTTCTCCAGTGAGTCCCGGAGCCATCAGCCTGGAGGGACACTTTTACATCCTTTTGCTGCGCTGTGTGAGCTTAAAGAGAGCTTATGTCATGGTAGGGGGCTGCCAGGCAGGAGGCGCTGAAGTTCCTCCATTGTCCCCTCTCCCCAGACTCTCCAGCAAATTTCCTCTGTGGTCTTGTGCCTAGCCGCTGCAGAGCCCAGGTTGTATCATTGTTTCTGTGTTCTGTCCCCTCGGCCTGCCTGCATAGCTGTAGAGCACTTCTTGCTGAAGAGGTTAATAACTAAGAGTCGGCAATGAAATAAACTTTCCTAATAACAATAAATGCTTTTGATATATTTGTATGGTTTATGGATGAGGATTCTCAGAACACTATTATTTTGGACACAATGTGCGACATTATGTCACCAAATAGAGATCCCTAAAATTTGTAGGAAAAATGACAATGAAAGATGTTATAGTACCTTCAGCAACCTGTTTTCTGCAGATATATATTATATCGGCTCGACTGTGGCCATGCATTTCCTTGGTGAGAAACTTCAATACTGGCATATTATTTTGATTAATCGAAATCTACTTATATCATGCATGTTAGCCATATGAAAACAAAACCAATGAAGTATAAAATTGATTTTATGAAAGCAAAGACTTTGGCTTTCCTAAGTGACTCACTGGAGAGTATAAATTTGGAAAGAATAGTTAGTACAGGAAGAGATGGTATTCGGGAAATATCCTGAAGTGTAGAATTGTTCAGTTTTTTTTTTTTCAGAAAAGCAGTCTTATGGAAAAGACTTTATGCAGTTCTCAAGAGTACAGAAAATGTTTAATGAGTCAGATACGATGAAAAGAATGTCATAGGTAATGACAGGTAAAACTGTGGCTAGCAGCCAAATGTGAGAAAAATTTCACGCAAATGTTGAAGAAAGTCTTAACCAGGATTCTGAGCAGAAGTAAGAGGTGTTACATGCTTCCTTTCCCTCCAGCACCTGTGCACAACCTTAAAATACTGTGACATTATTATGTAGTCATGTGTATTCTCTGTCCCAGTTCACAGAACTCACACGCTAGACAGGCATTGTTCTGTTAGCCCAAGAATATGTATTGACCCCAGCATGGGCACAGGTTTTCATTTTCAGTCCCGAAAACCAGACACAAGAGAAGAGAAATCACATCTCTTTATCACTGTGGAAATAAAACAGGTATTTTAC
Source organism: Helogale parvula (assembly GCA_004023845.1). NCBI lineage: Eukaryota > Metazoa > Chordata > Mammalia > Carnivora > Herpestidae > Helogale > Helogale parvula. Next base: position 50,669 of record PJEM01003486.1, read on the forward strand.
AAGCTCATCAATCGATGATAAGTTAACCATTAGAGTCTCTTCTATTTAGAGGTAGTAATTATCTTTCCTTATAGTCTTCAAAAATATATACGTATGTTTGGGAATATTCAGCTTTTGGAAACACCAAAATGCCCTCTTTCGAAAGAACCTGTTTGGACCATTGCTAACTCATGGTGAAAGTGGGCTTTACTCTCTATGATTCATACTTTACTTACCATGTCCGCCACTGGCATTTTACTTTTTAAAAAATGTTTTGTCTACTTTTGATATAGACAGAGACAGAGCATGAGACCAGGAGGGACAGAGAGAGAGGGAGACACAGAACTGGAAGCAGGCTCCAGGCTCTGAGCTGTCAGCACAGAGCCTGACGTGGGGCTCGAACCCACAAATGTGAGATCATGACCTGAGTCAAAGTTGAAGGCTAACCGACTCAGCCACCCAGGCTCCCCTGCCACTCGCATTTTAGAATCAAATTGTATATAGCTTGGAAGGATTCAGTCATTTCAGAAGGACCAGACCTTCAGGATCAAAAGGCTGGTTTCTCAGGTTTACACATCGCCAAATTGTGCATTAATGCCTCCTTTATCCTTGATGGAGCCAAAGAATGCACAAAACAGAATGGACCCCCTTGACTTGGAGAACACAGTGGTTCTGAGCAGTCAGCTCCCTTTGCAGGATGTGGGATACTGAGGCTGGGCATGTGTTTACACCTGAAAGAACGGGATGGCCAGGAGCTCTTAGGAGTATCTGGAACAGTCCCTTCTTAGTTATCTGGGGAGATTAGACAGATAAGCCCTGCATACCTGTTCTACCCCATTATTCCCTTTTGTGCAGCTGAGCTCTGAGTGAGCCTGAGCCCTTGTTATTAGCAACAGAGCAAAACAATAACAATAGCAGTATTATTATTGATACTATATTTACAGATAATATCCACTGTGCAGCGTGCTCAGTGTTTCATATTCATTATCTGATTTAATTCTTACAAAACCCCTAAGAGATAGGCACTATTATTGTTGTTTTTCACTTCTGAGTAAATGTGTCTGCAAAAATATGGTATGATAGCACTTTGCTGTTTTCATACTTTGCTCGGGTCACTTTCTCCCGTGTTATTTATCTAAGCATTATCCATGTTTTAGTCTTGAAATCAGCAGTACCTTCACTCAAAAGCTCTGCCTGATTCTAAAAGGTGGAACATTTGTTCTCTTTCAGTCTCGCAGCATGCTAATCCTTACTTATCCCACGTAAAATTTCTACCTCAGAGCTATTGCAAGCCATATATAGATGACTTATCTCACATACAATGCATATTATATATAGTATGTATCCATAACTTTTTGTATATTATAGTACATACATGCATAGGTAGATAGACATTTCTTGTAGGGAAGGCACATAAGTTATATACTACATGCTGGATATAAGACAGTTCGGTGAATTTCCATGTGTTAATTTATTTATCCATCAGTTTGTCGATACAGAGTCGTCATCATTCAAGGAATTGGCTTGATATCACACAGATCACATGGTAGATACAGGACTTGGTTTTAGTTTGAGAAAGCTCCATTCACACTTTGAATCACCTTTAGCTGACCCGAGTGGAGAACTGCATTAGCAAATGATTAGGAAATTGGCATTTCTTTTACCTGTGTAAGAACTGACTAGCGGCTCCAATAAATCTTAGTATTCCCTGAGACTGGATGCCATGTTTCTGAATTTGAAATTCGTCCTCAGTTTAGCCACATATGGCTGAACTTTGTTGTGATATCCTACATTCTCATGCTAATGTATGTAGCACATACAGAAGCATCTAGAAAAGATGAAAAGATAAACCTTGGTTACAATGTATGATCCAATGTGGTGAAATGATAAATAATTATTATTGCAGTATTTTGGAAGTATGTTTTTGTTGTGTTTATTATAAAATAAAATTCATCATTTTGACAATGTAGGACAGAGGAGGCAAGTGTGTAAAATGGGGAATAGTCTCCTCACCATCAGGTGCTGGGAGAACTGGACAGCCACACGCACAAGAATGGAACTGGACCACTTTCTTACACCATACACAAAAATAAACTAAAAATGGGTTGCAAACCTAAATGTGAGACCTGAAACTTTAAATCCCTAGAAGAAAACATGAATGACTAGAATCAAAAAGATAAGAAATAGCAAATGTTGGTGTAGATGTGGACAAAAAAGACCCCATGTCCACGTTGGTGGGGATGTCAGTCGATGAAACCACTATGGAAAATAGTATGGAGGTTCCTCAAAAAATTAAAAATAGAAATATAGAATTCAGTAATTCCAATTCCACTACTCAGTATTTACCCAAAGGAAACAAAGACCTTAATGTGAAGAGATGCAAGCACACCCATGTTTATTGCAGTGTTATTTGTAATAGCCCAATTATGCAAACAGTTCAAGGGCCATCACTGAATGAATGGTTGAAAAAAATGTGTTCTATATACACAATGGAGTATTAGTTAGCCATGTGAAGAATAAGATCTCGACATTTGGATGGACTTTGAAGGTAATAAGTGAAATAAGACAAACAGAAAAAAAAAATCCCGGTAATGATTTCACTTAAATGTGGAATCTAGAAATTACGTGAATAAAAAAAACAAAAGCCAGAAAAACAAGAACAGACTCATAAATACAGAACACAAACTGGTAGTTACTGAGGGAGAATGGGGATGAAAAAAAAATACATGAAGGGAATTATGAGGATGAATTGTCAGTCATAAAATAAGTCACAGAAAAGCACAGCATAGGGAACGCTGTCAATAATATTTTTAAAATGTCCCATGACAAATGGTCATCCCACTCCTTGTGGTGAGCACTGAGTAATGCACACATGACATAATAACTTACTTTACTAGTTCTTGAATCGCTATGTTGTCCACTTGAAACTAATAAACGATTGTATGTCAACTACACTTCAATAATAAAAATTAAAATAATTCACCATTTTGATGAAGGCTAATACACATGCATATTGATGAAACTTTATCTAAAGTAATTTTACAATATTTTCCAGTAAATGCAAAGCTTTCACAAAGTAAAAAGCCTTTGCTGATAATTGGATGTGAACCTTTCTTAACTTAGACATCAATATTGGATATCTATTCTATATCCAGTAAGGTGTCTGGCTAAGGTCATCTCCATAATTTAGGTGGAGAAATAAACTCTATTGTTATATTGGCATCCTTTCTTAGCGTCCTTTTATATACACTAACTAAAGGCAAATACTACTGCTGGCTCTTTATCCCAAGTTGGAATCAAAACCTTAACAGTCGCCGGTGGTCTTGCGAGGTGGCCGGCTCTGAACACTGGCGGTACCTAGGAGATGCGTATGTAGCAGCAGGTGTGTTACTTTGAGCGTCACCTATCCACACTTCTCTCTTCACTCAATACTAGTGTTGATTCATAGTCGAATCTCAAATCACTGAAAGAAAAACCACTATTCATTTCAGTTTTAGAAATTAAATTCAAGAAATGTAAGTTGTCCTAGACTGATATTGTCTTTGGATTACGTTCAAGCAAAATATTCACTTATTCAAGTATCAAACCACATTTATTAGGAAATAGGCTTTTCAGTGACACTGAATAAGGAAAAAATTAACTGAGTTGTATAAGTATTCTAGAGTCTACAGAAAGAGAACTAGCATTTATGGTTTCTAGCTATTTGGGTGGTCATCTGAAAGTAAAGCAAAATAAAATCTCTTTAGACACAAACAGCTCGAGCTGGTGTTGTAGGTAAACATATAAAGATTTATAGCCTATACCTAAATATGTGTAATACGCTTATTTATAAAAGCGTATAGGCGCATTTGTTAGAACGCACAGATGCTTGCGAATTCAGGAAGATTGGGAAAGTATGGACGGTGTTACTAAGAAGCGTGGGGCTGTGGTTGACTTAGAAGAACTTCCATCTTTTACTCTATTTACTTTTGTTTCTAACTTCTTAAAATTGTGTATTGCTTTTAAAGTAAAACATAACCTGCAAAATATTTTAAAGGAAGTGCATTTAGAAATGTCCCAACTTCCATACGTGACATCACGCGCTGCCTCGAGGTTTGCAATGAGGTTGACTTCACACATGAGCTCATTCAAAACTGTCACGGACGTTCTGCTGAATGGGGATAGGAGATAAAAGCTGAGAGATGAGAAAGAACTTAGCCGCGTGGTTCAGTGGCTCACAGTCTGGCCAGCCTATAAACAAAATGATTTTTCAGAGCCTCTTAGAAAAAAGTATCCACGGAAATGACTCACATTTATGTTGATTTTTCTTTTTTTGTTGAAGAATTATTTTGCTACTGTGCTTGTCTTTACAATGGTAGATTATGCCAGAGGCTGAAAGTAAGATTTATGAACAAAGTTTCTGAAATGGTAATAAAATATACAGACTCAGTTCTTTCTTTGGCTTTCTGTCCACTTTTTAAAAAGTTATTTATTTTTAATTCCAGTATAATTATCGTACAGTGTTTTATTAGCTTCAGGTGTACAATATAGTGACTCAACAGTCCCATACATTACTCAGTGCTCATCACAAGTGTATTCTTTCTTTAATAGTTTATTGTCAAATTGGTTTCCATATATGTCTTAACCCGAAGCCAGTTCCCCGCGAGCTCCTCCCCGGCGTTAGGCTGCACCTATCTTGTCCTCCCCACCTGCTAAGCGGAGAATCGGTGTGGGTTCTTTTTTCCTGAGGGAGAGAGAGAAAAACAGGGCAGGAGGGAGACGCAGAGAGTGAAGACAGCACACAGTATCCAATCAAGCCTCTGTCTCCTTTATTCTTCTTTGTTCTTCTTCTTCTTTAAGAAAATAATTCACTCTTATACAGAATTGTGGGGCGGGGACTGACCCGGGTTGGTTACCAGGTAAACAGAGTCAAATGAATATCAAAAGACCCGCCCAGACTTGCCTCAGCAATGCTGGGAAGGGGGAGTTAGCACTGAATAATCTAAAATGCGGTTTTGATCTTTTGTGCACCTTTGCCACTCTACATCTGGCCCAGCATAACAGAAGCCAACATTATTTTGACCAGGAAATGGCAATCTCCAGCCTCCAGATGCAAATCTTGTTTACTGGTTCACTCCCCGGAGAGTGATAATCCTTGCCTGAGGCAGCCAGAAAACTTGGCGGCTTCGGACACATATAACCCCCAGTGCTCTTCCCTACAAGTGCCCTCCTCCATGACCACCACCCCTTCCTCCCTCCCATCCCCCTTCAGCTCTCAGTTCGTTTTCAGTATTCAATAGTCTCTCATGATTTGGGTCCCTCTGTCTCCCCAACTCTCTTCCCCCCTTCCCCTCCCTATGGTCCCCTGTTAGGTGTCTCCTGTTCTCCTATTAGACCTATGAGTGCAAACATATGGTATCTGTCCTTCTCTGCCTGACTTATTTCGCTTAGCATGACACCCTCGAGGTCCATCCACTCTGCTACAAATGGCCATATTTCATTCTTTCTCATTGCCATGTAGTATTCCACAGTATATATACCACATCTTCTTCATCCACTCATTAGGTGATGGACACTTAGGCTGTTTCATGATTTAGCTGTTGTTGACAGTGCTGCTATGACCATTGGGGTACATGTGCCCCTATGCATCAGCACTTCTGTATCCCTTGGGTAAATCCCCAGCAGTGCTATTGCTGGGTCACAGGGGAGTTCTATTGATAGTTTTTTGAGGAACCTCCACACTGTTTTCCAGAGCGGCTGCACTAGTTTACATTCCCACCAACAGTGCAGGAGGGTGCCCGTCTCTCCTCACCCTCGCCAGCATCTATAGTCTCTTGCTGTGTTCATTTTAGCCACTCTGACTGGTGTGAGGTGGTATCTCAGGGTGGTTTTGATTTGCATTTCCTTGTTGGCCACCTGGATGTCCTCTTTGGAGAAGTGTCTGTTCATGTCTTCTGCCCATTTTTTCACTGGATTATTCATTTTTTGGGTGTGGAGTTTGGTGAGTTCCTTGTAGATTTTGGATACTAGCCCTTTATCTGATATGTCATTTACCACTATCTTTTCCCATTCTGTCAGTTGCCTATTAGTTTTCTTGATTGTTTCCTTTGCAGTGCAGGAGCTTTTTATCTTGATGAGGTCCCAATAGTTCATTTTGGTTCTTGATTCCCTTGCCTTTGGGGATGTGTTGAGGAGGAAATTGCTGCGGTGGAGGTCAAGGAGGTTGTTTCCTACTTTCTCCTCGAGGGTTTTGATGGTTTCCTGTTTCACATTCAGGTCCTTCATCCATTTTGAGTTTATTTTTGTGTAGTGTGTAAGAAAGTGGTCTAGTTTCATTTTTCTGCAGGTTGCTGTCCAGTTCTCCCAGCACCATCTGCTAAAAAGGCTGTCTTTTTTCCATTGGACACTCTTTCCTGCTTTGTCAAAGATTAATTGGCCATACATATGTGGGCCCAGTTCTGGGTTCTCTATTCCATTTCATTGGTCTATGCGTCTGCACATTCAATGCAACCCTCATCAAAATTGCACCAGCATTCTTCTCAAAGCTGGAAAAACTATCCTAAAATTTGTATGGAACCACAAAAGACCCCAAATAGCCAAAGTAATATTGAAGGAGAAAACCAAAACTGGAGACATCACACACCCAGACTTTAGCCTCTACTACAAAGCTGTCGTTATAAAGACAGTATGGTATTGGCACAAAAACAAGTGTACTCTTTAATCTCTTACCTATTTCCCCCAACCCCCACCCACCTCCCACTGGTAATCATCAGTTTGTTGTTTATAGTTGAGTCTGTTTTTGGTTTGTCCCTCTCTTTTTTTTTTCATCTTTTGTTCATTTTGTTTCTTAAATTCCACATATAAGCGAAATCATATGGTATTTGTCCTCTAACTGACTTACTTTGCTTAGCATTATACTCTCTAGCTCCATCCATGTTGTTGCAAATGGCAAGATTCCATTATTTTTTGACAGATGAGTAATACTCCATACACACCTTATTTTCTTTATCCGTTTAGCTATTGATATATATTTGAGTTGCTCCCATATTTGGCTATTTATTATAAATAATGCTGAAATAAACATAAGGGTTTGTGTATCTTTTTGAATTAGGGTTTCCATATTCTCTAGGCAAATACCTAGTAGTAGAATTACTGGATTACAAGCTAGCTATACTGTTACTGTCTTGAGGAACTTCCATAATGTTTTGCAGAGTGACGGCACCAGTTTGCATTCCCACCAACAGTACAAAAGAATTCTTTTTCCTCCAGACTCTCATCAACAGTTATTTCTTGTTTTTTTGGTTTGTTTATTTATTTATTTTTCCCATTCTTACAGGTGTGTGGTGATATCTTCTTGTGGTTTGGATTTGTATTTCCCCAATAACAAGTGATGTTGAGCATCTTTTCATGTTTCTGTTGGCCATCTGTATGTCTTCTTTGGAGAAATGTCTGTTAATCTCTTCTGCCCATTCTTTAATTATTTGTGTGTGTGTGTGTGTGTGTGTGTTGAATTGTGTAAGGTTTTTATATATTTTTTATACTTTTAATGGATATGTCATTTGCAAATATTTTCTTCCTTTCAGTAGGTTTTCTTTTTGTTTTTGTTGGTTGTCTCCTTTGCTGTGCAGAAGCTTTTTATTTTAATGTCATCCTGAGAGTTTAGGTTTTCTTTTGTTTTCCTTGTTCACTCTTTTATTATTTTCTCAGTCCTTGGTATTTGCTTGAGCATGGCTGTTGGCCTGAACTGTGATATACCCAAAACTAGTAAAATAGATGGCAGTGCAGTATCTGTTATCATTGATTTCGTTCTCAGAAAATAAGCTCAGAAAATATAGCATTTTTTTCTGAATAAATAGTCACATTGTCATTGCAGTTTTTTAATGTCTTTCTTTTATTCATTTTATCAGTAAGTAAGTACATTGTCACTCATGTAATTTATCCCCAATTAATGGACTTTTCAGTTGACTTGCATTTTGATTATAGTAATGGTGCTTTGATAGTATTATAAATAAATAAATATACATATAAATAAATAGTATGTATAAATATAAATATATAATGTAGACAAAGTTTTGATAGTATAAATACTAAAATATAAATATATATAAAATATATAATGTAGATACGTATGTGTAAATATCGGTCACATTTTTAAAATTGTACTTTTAGGTCAAAGGATTTCTGCATTTTAAATCTTGAAAGATATATCTAAATTAGTAAAAAAAAAAACAGAAAGATTTACACAAATTTGCACTTATGAAAGAATGTGCAGTATCTTCATCAAAAGCATATTTTGAACTATAGACTACTGCTCTTTCACATACATTATTTTTACATTAATATTTTTAATTCATGTAAAATTAAATATATGTAGAAATGTCACAGTTGATAATGTGTCCAGTGCATCATATTAATTAGTTTATGGAAACTCACAAGCATATATTGTTGACCACTCTTTTATTTGCTAAACATTTTGGAATTCTCTTCTATACTGTCCTATTATCTTCAGAAGATGGCATTTTTTCATGAATTTCTTTGTTTTTTTTTTACCTTAGGTTTCACTTCTCTTGTTCAAGCATTTGTATGTCTAGACTTCCTCAGTAACAACATAAGGCTGATTTGTATTCTCTCTCTCTCTTTTTTTTTTTTTACTATTAAGAAATTTAGAATTAAATTGTAACTCTGCCTTCAGTTAATATAGGCCTTTATAATCTGCATTTCCACACATAACTTTATGCTGCTTTGCCTCACAATACTGACTTAATTTTAACTTTGAAATAGGTGAATAAATAAATAATTATAATGGGAAATATAGTCAAAAATATATTCTTCTAAATACTTACATATTTACATATACACATTTCCATATACACTTTCAAATATGTATGAAACTATCTTAGGTCACTATAGAAATGTAAGAAAATGGAAAAGTTGGGAAGGGTGTTAGAAGTTAAATGAAAAGAATCACCTAATTGTTAAAAATTTTGTTAAGTAATGAACTTATGTGCAACAGTTTAATAATATACAACATTGTATAGTAATACACATTTTACAGTTTCCTTAATTTGAAAAAAGCACATTGAACAGGTAGATTGCTGTGCTAATTTTGGCCTTCATAAGAAATTATTTTCAATTTTCAGTTATTTGAGTTTAAGAAAAATCATATACTTCAATGGAGTCTAAAGTGATAATTAAGTAATTGAAGCAAAATTAGCAAAGCATTAAGGAGGATATACATGATTAATTAATTTTGTATTTATGAATTAATTGATATGACCCATGTAAAGGTGATGAAATTAGGTTGGCAGTAATGTCTATAGTGGCTGAGATCAATGAAGAAAACATCATATGTAATCAGTATAAGAATGAAAATGTCCCCCAAATTCTTACAGGAGATGAATTACCCAGAATTGCATATTGATTAATTTATGGGAACTTTCAACTGTCCATTGTCACATATGTATATTTAAACTCTGTTAAAACAAGTATTTGCTATTTTAATACTTTTAGGAGAACACAATAGAAATTCAGATAATCCATTCCTTGTAATTTCAAGAATTAGATCTTGAATAATAAAATCTTTTTGATCCTGAAAATGACTTATGAATGAAGGTAGATTATTTGAATGGTTCCATTTGTAGCCAAATATTTGCAGGTAATTTTGGGTAATCTCAATGGAGTATTAAGGCCAGCGAAGTTTGCATAAGTGGCTCAGTCTCCAGGAGTTCCAGGTAAATACTAAGTCCTCGATGGGATAATGTGGGTATAAAATGATAGGAAGTTATTATGCATAAAATCCCTCTACAGGGGTCCCCAAACTCCTGTTGGCTTAGAGATGGAAAGTGAAATACATGAATCAAACTGGGACTTTCTCATTGCATCTTCTTAGAGCAGAGGCTGCAGAACTAAGTCTTGGTCTATTGCTGTTTCACATTGTGCATTTAGCATCATGTGAATGAGTTGAGTTTAAGTATCCACCAACTTCAGGTCTCTTTATTGTTTGGCGGCATGACTCAGTAGGAAAGGGAAGAGGCCGGAAAGAGTCCAGAGTCTAGAGATCTGGTGCTGTCTGGGCACTAAATCCGTGAGCATTAGGCACACGACAGGTGTATGCCTTCCCTAAGATCTTAGGGAATTCCTCCCTAAAGAGTGAGGCTGCTTAGGCAAGAAAATTTTGGGACATTCTTAAAAATCCAACAATCTGAATGTGTATGACGTTTTTCTTTATTAGAAGTATTCAGATGAATAAGCACAGTCAGGTTTTTTCCTTGAACGCAACATGGCGTGATAGAAAGAGACAGACTTGGAGGCCTGATGAGCGGAGTGTGCACAGTACCCAACCTTGATAACAAAGAACCTTTGGACTAATCCTTGCCCACATTGAATGGGAGAGAAGTCATTTCACTTATTTGTGTGGAATTTAAGAAAAAATATATGGAAAACTCTTGGAGAATTCGTTTAAGCAGGTTCAAGTGCCTGCCTACCAGTTAGATTCTTAGGTGAGGCCATGTGAGTTCTATGCATATTGAGTGGACCATGGGTGGTTCTCCGCCATTTTACAAGTGACCCCATTGGTCTAACCTGGCTCAGAACTGACCGCCCTGCGTGTCACTGGCAGAGATGAGAGCCAAATATATATCTTCTTCTCTCTGTACCTCAAACACTGAACTCAGAAACAGCCTCAGTAATTGCATATGAAATAATACAAAATATTGTAACAAGATATGCTAACCCTCTTTCAGACATCAGGTGAAAAGAAAGACTCCTTTGTGTAACTGTGGGTCTCAGAGAGGCCGGACAAACTGATATAATATGAAAAAATCCCAAATTCTGTTCCAAGTACCAACAGACACCTGCAGTACATATGTGAAAAAATTACGAAGATATACATAGGACTAGGTGAAAGAAGTCTTGAAGAATTTCATGTTATTTCTTTTTTGTGAACATGTTTCCAATTTCCCAGATAATTAATCATTACTAGAAAGTGTGGCCCAATTTCTGCCCTGTTCACCTTTAGGTTTTCCAGCAATGCCTTAGCATTTATTTCATTTTAAAAATCAACTTAGATTTCTCTCTCCAACTGAGCCCTCATTAGCCAGCTACTTGCAAGAAGGATTCATTTTGCCTACTATATTATTTCGAAAACAATTCTGTAGCCTGAGATCTTGATCAGTCATCTATTTTGGTGAGAGAGCATGGTTTCCTTTGCTCCGTTTGTTTAAATCCCAACCTCTCAGTTCCTGATACTTCTGTTCCTCACTGTGAACCGAAGGATGCCTCCACCTCAGTGGGCCATGTTCGTTTGAGTCTGAAAACTTGGAATTCCGAGTCTGTGAATGATCTCGGTTTGGTCTTCTATTTTAACAAGCTGCTGAATGCAAAACTAATTATGCATCATATTCTTTGTGCTTGACAACAGTGGAAAGATGGGATGGATGGGACCCCAAGGCTAGGAACATAGATTTTGGTTAAAATTCCAGGCATTTACCCTCAAATCTACACATGATACATCCTTTCCCTACCTGGCTTCACAACGCCCATCCCCTGTGAGACACAGTGTACAGTCACCTGCTGGCTCGAGGTGGTCCGTTCAGGGGTCCAGGGGAATGTAACATTCTTCCTTAGGCTGATGCAAGTGTGGGCCTTCTTTTAACCCAAGGCCAAGGCAGCCCAGAGGCAGGCACCCGCCCCGCACAGACACACCCCGCCTGCTCCCCCTCCCCCCAGCCAGCATCTGGATCATCAGAAGTCAGGCCCTTGCATTGACTGCTACTAAACCCACCCCTACCCCCAACAGGGAAGCAGCAGGTTCACTTTCACCAGCTGCTTGCCCTATGCAGAGAAGGCTTTTAAGTTAGTTTCCAGATGCCCATGTGTGAGGCTGAAGGCTCAGCTCTCCAAGCAGAGGCCGTGGGGGGAATGCGAGAAGTCCCCAGAAGCTGCGGGAGGTGGGGAGTCCGGGGTCAGAGATTTTCCCCAGAGGCCAGTGATTAGGTTAACACAGTGCGCAAATTCCGGCTTTGCAGGGTGACCACCTGGACGGGGTTCACACCCCTGAAGCTCTCTGTGTTAGTGTAATCAGTGAAATAGCACCTTGATACTTCATAACCCTGCATCTTAGTGTCTCCTCTTCATGCTCTCAAAATTAAGTATAAGACAAGTACTCGTAGACATGGAGAATAAGGATGCCACTAATAAAAGATGGATTTTCTAGGCCCCCCTCAGGTTTACTTTTCAAAAAATCAAGTGGCCAGGGGTGCCTGGGTGGCTCAGTCGGTTAAGTTTCCAACTCTCAGTTTTGGCTCAGAATATGATCTCACAGTTCGTGAGTTCGAGCCTGCTCAGAGTCAGTTTGGGATTCTCTCTCTCCCTCTCTCTCTCTGTCCCTCCCCAACTCACATGCCTGTGTGTGTTCGCTCCCTCTCTCTCTCAAAATAAACTTAAAAAATCAAAGTGGCCCTTGTATTTACACTTCAGTTTACATCCTGCATTTGAGCCCTAATATGCCTTTTCTAATCCTAATAATAGATGGCAACACTTGAAAAATCTCATTGTTCCTCCTCATTTCTAGCTCCTCCTACTAAGCAGTTTCCTTTGCATAGCTTCTGTGTGTAGTTCCTGGAAAGCTATCTAAATAAGACTCTGTTCGTAGCAGAGGGTTCTTAAATTTCTCCAGGGATGGAGGAAAGCGTGAAAAAATATAGGTGATTAGAATACATATATTTTTCTATGGGACATAGTTGGTTTAAACATGTTGTCAGTTGGCGGCTTGCAGAGACCCCGTCAGCAGGCTTGCAGCCCTTGCTTGAAGGGACAGACCGTGAAGGTGGGGACAGCCTGCAGAGGTGGGGCTGGGTGGGGAGCTCGGGATGCACAAGCTGGGGAGGAGCAAGGCTGTGTGTTTGACATTAGCCTGAGAATGAAGTACCCTGGCAGCAGACTGAGTGCTGTTCACTCTGAGTTTGCAAGCAAGCGGAATCAGATTAGTAGAGTTCCTCCCTGGGGGGTGCCTGGGCGGCTCAGCGGGGAGCATCGTGGTCCCAGGGTTTGTGAGTTTGAGCCCAGCTCAGAGCCACCTTGGGATTCTGTCTCTCCCTCTTTCTCTGCCCCTCCCCCTCTAAAAACAAGAACTCTTGCTTATTCTTCTATCCAGCGGCAGTGTTTGATTTGCTTTGGTGTCTTCTGCAGGAGGACTTCCTCCTCCCTCTGCTTTAATGTATTAAGGGCTCTTTTACTCCTTTGGTTCTGTTTGTGGGGTGTGTGGGGACGCCAGCAGGCCGGGCTCGGGAGGGTTACAGCTGAGTTCAGAAGGTGGGCTGCTGTGCTCACATCCTCACCCTTGGGTTCCCACGAAGAGACATCAGAACTCCCCTGTCCTAGTGGGTAAAAGAACGCAAGCTGCTCCCTGAGACCTGGGCGGTGAGCTCTGTCCTGAGCTGTCACAAAGGCTCCACGTGCCCGTGCTGTGCTGTCACCTCTCCTCTCTGCCCCCATGACGACTTCTGCAATGTCCCCAAGGATCCTCGCTCTGCCCACGTGCTTTCCGTTTCTGTCTGGTTTAGTTTTCCCCAGGTGCACTCACATTCCACCTTGGGAAAGAGATCCGTAAACTGCGCAACTTCAAACCCCCATCTCTTCCTTCACCAGGGTTGCAGGGATTAATCTCTTCTGATCAAGAAATCAGAATTTTGCATCTTCATATACCAGGGAAAATTTAGTGCTAGGATATGTTTGGGCACCAGGAAAATGAGACACATCCCCTTCCTTTGTAACAAAATAAAGTCAAGAGAAGACAGTTGGCTTTATTAAATTTTCCTTTTGTGGTTTAAACGTGTGCACGTGAGCCTGCCCTTTCTCATCTGGGCTCTGGAGGGAGCTCAGTGGGGTGGTGGTGGCACTTTTCACAGGGAGTGACTGTCCCCTTTGCTGGACTTAACTGCCAGCAGGTTACCCTCCAGGGGTTTGTGTTCAATATCTTCCCTGTTCCTTGTTCAAAGCTTCTATCACTGATGTTCATTTTGGTTTCATTTCACCAGTCTGATCATCTGTGCGTATATAATGCTGTTCTGATGAAACCCCAACTATTGGTTATTCTCCAATAAGCAGTCAAAGTTCCTGTCTGGCTCAGCATTTCTCCTTTCCCTATCACCCCAGTATGAAATCCCTCCTGTTTCCAGAGCTGAAAACGCAGGCTCTAGAGAGACTCCTGGTTTGAATCTTGACTCTAGTACTCACCCACTGTGGGGTCTTAGACAAAATTATTGAAGATGTCTGAGGCTTAATTTCCTTACCTGCGAAACAGGACAGTATTTTAGGGATTGTATGTGAATGTGGCAAAGTCCAAACAGGGATGGACATTTAATAAATGCTCCGTAAGTTTGGCTGGCATCAGTTGGAGTTGGGGTGTTGTAACCCAATTCTTGAGAATCCACTCAGCATAAAATCCTTCCTGACATGTAATGATCACCTGTTCAGAGTCAGGGCAGAGGATTCTGCAACAGTCCTTTGACTCCATTACCTCCGCCCCTGCTCCCAACAGGAAATGGACTATGTCCTTGAGACTTTTCTCTTCTCCCCTAAGCCACTGATGGGTTGCATTCAAGGTTTGTTTTTCCAAGTTTTTCAAAGTACGTACTAGTCTCCTTTTATTCATACAAGTGATTTCTTTTTCTTTTTTTAATGCTTATTATTTTAGAGAGAGAGAGAGAATGAGAATGAGAACACAAGTTGGGGAGGACAAGAGAGAGGGAGACAGAGGATCTGAGGTGGGCTGTGTGTTGACAGCTGTGAGCCGGATGTGGGGGTTGAACTCACAAACCATGGGGTCTTGACCTGAGTCGAAGTCAGTTGCTCAATCAACTGACCCACCGAGGCGCCTGATTGATTTCTTTTCTGACCAGGCAACATTTATGGATTCGTCCTGTCTGTGTCTGTTGTAGTTGGTGAAATTTACTAAAGCAGGTGTCCCCACAGATCTGAGAACTCATCAGATGTGTGAGAAGTGTATATACATATCAGATCATGCTATAGCCTTTGAAAAAATGCAGTGTTTATTTGAGACAAGCCCCCTTTATACAATCATTACACAGGATTCGGATATTTATTTATTTAATGGAGGGTTTAAATTCTTTTTAGGTTTGTTTTTGAGAGAGAGCAGGCAAGCATGCACACCCATGAGCTCGGGAGGGGCAGAGGGAGGGAGAGAGAACCCCAAGCAGGCTCTGTGCTATCAACACAGAGCTCTATGCAGGGCTCGAACATGCAAACCCTGAGATCATGACCTGAGCTGAAATCAAGAGTCAGATGTTTAACCAACTGAGCGCCCCCCCCAGGCACCCCTCAGGTATTTAAAAAGTATATAAAAAGTACATATGAGTTGTATTAATTCTAACACAGAAAGAGAAGATCTGATCTCCATAGAACCTTCTCTTGTTTGTGTGTTTCATGAACTCCAGAGGCATGTTAAAGTACCTCGGTTTTCCAAATTGTTAGAAGAGATTCTTCAGTGCTGTGTCAGGATGCCCCGATTCTCCTGTTTTACTCTTGTTTTCCTCCCTTAAAGTACTTTCTGACTGCTGTCTTGGCGGCCACTCTACGGAGTTCCAGCAGAAGGGTCAGAGAAGGGGCAGGGATGGGGCTGGGATGTGTTTAGAGTCAGGAGTTCGAAAGTCTCTTTCTTTCTTTCTTTCTTTCTCCCCTCCTCCAGCTGGATCTTTTATCTTTTTCCTGCTTTATTCTCTGTCTCTCTGTCTCTCTCTCTCTGTTTCTCTCCCTCCCTCCCTCCATCTATATGGGTATATCCACATGTAACTTAAAATGCAGTGGATTCCACCTAACTCCTGGGTTTGAATTTCAATTTTTCAGCAGTTAGGTTCACAATCAAGAAGGAAATCTCAATTTCAAATTGTTCTGTCAGATATCACAGTAAAATAAATCCTGTACGCATCTTTTATCAGGTCCTTGAGTGATTTTCCTAATATGACTGAGACTCCAAGAAACTCTAGATGATGGCCTCATGCCATCACTTGTGATCCGGGCACTCAGAGGGGCCTCCGCTCATGTTTCGTGGGCATACTGTGTGCTAGATGAGCCCTGGATGTACAATAAAACAGGAACCTGCGAGATATTTTGGGTAACACGCAGCTTCTCTAACGCCCTAACGTGGAAATGTGGACCATCTGGAGGAAAACAGATGGAAAAGATCTTGATGGAAAAATCCTCCCAATGGAATTTGCCCTAGAAGGACAACATATAGATCCTTGTCCCTCAGGTGGAGACGGTGTGAAGAGCACAGAAGGCTCCAGGGCTGAGGAGGAGGAGACGTTGCAGTAGAGTACCTAACAGTTGCCCTTACGAGTGGGGAAAATGCTGCTACTATTTCCGTGTTCTTTATAAGTGATGCTGTTTCTACGGTCACAGTAAAGTCACATCGAGAGATGTTCTTCATGCTTGGGGGCAAAATCTCCTTAGTTTCTTGTTTCCAGTAGTGTATTACAGACACCGCCGTTGTGCAATAACTTTCTCAAAACAACTTGGTGAGTTGCTAGAAAAGAGGATCAGTGGAATTAATTCTCGGCAAATTTGTTTAGAATGCAATTTGGGAAAAATTTATTATTTTTTTTCCAGTGTCACTTTTATTGGCATAGGGCTTGAGGAGAGAGTGAGCAGCTCTCTCCGGAGCAAATTTTTCGTAGTGCGATGAGGTATTCCAGGTGCACTAAGTCAGCATGACCAACTGAGGGTCTGCTCAGGGTCCGAGGACGATGTCCCCCACCAGGTAGCTGGAGGTGAGCAGGGAGCGGTGCGTGCACGGCTCAGAGGTTTATTATTAACATTATGAATATTACTTATTTTGGCATAAATCCCTTACAAAGGCAAGGTATAAGTTCAAAATGATGCCGTGGTTTAATTGATATTTTATAAAGTACTGGGCACCAAAACAAGAAATGTGATTTTAGAACGTTTTTCCTCCAAAGCACTTACCACTGTGGGAAACACCTGTGCCTGACTCCTCAGACTTACATGTTAGTCCTGCCGTCACACTGGCAGCCCAGAGCGGGAAACACTGGACAGGTCTGCCCAGGGGCGAGTTTTCTGGAACCAGAGCAATCAGTATAATTAAAATAATTTCTGTGCTTTTGTATTGTTCTCTTATTCCTTTATTTGTAATAAGGGAACAAGAATTTGTAAGAAGGGAATAAGAGTTCCCTTATTCTCTGACGGGAGAGGGTCATGGGATATTTTTAATAGGTGGGCTGCAGGTCGCTCTGCGGTGACCGAGGACCACAGTAAGCGTGCCCCTGCCTTCCTGGGCTTCCTTTCCTTCTGATGATGGAGTCCAGCCCGAGGGGACCCGGTGCCGAGGCCCCTCCTGTGTCCCCATTCCTGTCTCACGTCTAGCCTATGCCTGGCTGCCTTCAATGCCTGCCCAGTTCTCTGCAGTAAAGTCAGTCTTACTCTTTTTCAACTCTCTGACCCAACTTGGATTCTATAAAGCAAATTACAATAATTCCTTTTTTTTTTTTTTTTTTTTGTAATCGCTTGAAGGAACAAGGAAGAGTCAGACACGTGCACATCCATCCATTTGTAGGTACGGGCACACAGAGGTTTTGAAAAGCAACGAAGCCAAAGTCCTCAGGATAGACTGGGCAGGGTATTCTCATTATCCAGAAGGCTGCTAGAAATACCATGACATTTTCAAAGTGTAATCAAATACGTTAATGTGAGATATTTGGTCCGTTTAGAGAGCAAACTCTGTCTCTCACACAGAACTTTGGATAAGAAAGTTAAATACACCTTACGTCAACAACTGTGTGGGCACGTGTGTGAGTGTGTTCTTTTCCATTCTTGTTTTTAAGAGCGCTGTAAATTATATATATGTCCCTCTTCATAGGTGGGGAAAGTTCACTGAATTTCCTGGAACATATATCTTGTTTAAAGCATCTTGAACATAGGCCCATTGTCAGGTTCTGAGGACACTTTCTAGCTTCTTACGGGAAAAATACGTAATTGCATAGGATACATCCCTTCCTCCTTAGATGTGCAGATATAGACACACATCTCCGCTAGATGTAGGAATTCTTCAGTCCTGAAGTTAGTATGGAAACTTATTTCAAAATGGCACCAGGAAGTCACTTAGGGATTCCTTCTGTGTTATCACTTAACAGGCAGATAACAAGCTACCTAGAATGACTTAATTCCTATTAAGCACTAGACAACAGGAGATGTCTTGAGTCTTGAGTCTGGAGGAGAAGTAGTTGTCTTATAGGAGCGGCCCTGCTCTTCCTTTGTGAAAACGGATGGCTCTCCTGGTTCTGCCGTATTGCTTGTCATTAAGTGAGTGGAGAGCAGGTGAGCATGAAATCTTTTCTTAGGCTCTTGTAAAGGCAGGATTTTACAAAATGTTTTGCCTCCAGACTCTCTTGGTCTACCATAATCACAACTTAGTATTTTTAGACACTCCGTGTCGGGCTGGGATAAAGTAATAAAACCAGATGACTAAACCGCATTCTTGTTCCTGAATCAAACCTGATGCAAATAGATGTGACAAGAGCTTGTCAAGGGAGACAGGCAGCCCAGACCCACCATATCTGCTCAGAGGATTGTCTGAAGTAAAAACAGGACTTGAAGCTTTAAGTTCTTAATGACAATAAAAGATATGTCCAAGGAGAGCAGAGTAACAGCCAAGTATAGTAGCATCTTCAAATATCTCTGCAGTTGAGCGGATCTTCTGACATATCACAGACCCAAAACATTTGGAAAAGCTTTAAGAAAGTAAAAGCTGTTTAATTCAGTCTTTGACCAAGAAAGATGAAATAAACCGATGGTCCCTGAGTTTAAAACCCAATATGGGGGCGCCTGGGTGGCTCAGTCAATTAAGCGTCCGACTTCGGCTCAGGTCATGATCTCACGGTCCGTGGGTTCGAGGCCCCCAGTGGGTTCAGTGCTGACAGCTCAGAGCCTGGAGCCTGCTTTGGATTCTGAGTCTCCCTCTCTGCCCCTCCCTCAGTCGTGCTCTGTCTCTGTCTCAAAAATAAATAAACTATTAAAAAAATAAAAAATGAAACCCAGTATGTATTTTTTTAGCAACAGACTTACAAAACAGCTTGAATGTGTATATTTATGGTCTTTATGTATGATAAAAATGTATAATTGAAATCAATACTGTGAGTTGGTTTGCACCTTTTATCTTAATTTTTAGAAATGAGTGATATGTTGAGCAGAAGAGAAAAATAAATGGGCATTATTTTGAAAGATCAGAAGTTAAGATGTGATAATAACATAATTTCTTTAATTGGATTGATCATAACTTCTTTAATTGGATTTTATAATAATTTCTACAACGATTCCTTTATGAGTGAGGGCAGAAATTTTCATTTGGTCAAGGTGGACTTTGTCGTTTCAATGTAGATGTGTGTGCAGGTGTGTGTGTGTGTGTGTGTGTGTGTGTGTGTGTGTGTGTGTAGGAAAGGGTGAGTGTGTGTATATGTGGTAGGTACGTGGGGGTGGGTGTGGTTGGGTGTGGGTTGTGTGTGGACGTGTAAGTGTTGGTGGGTGAGCGTGCGTGTGTGTATGTGTGACCTTTTCTAGATGGAATCCAAATGCAAGGCTTATGTTTGACCCCGAAGCACCAAGAGTAGAAGGGGCACCTGCCGCCTGCCATCCCCTTACACAGTCTGAGATGTACCACGTGCAGGTTCTTGTCAGGAGTCCATAGACAGGCTCCCCGAGGCCAAGCTGTCCGCACTAGTCACGTGTTCGCGTATACTCAGGGCCATGAAATACCCCTTTACCTCTCTGGGTTACAGAATCTTTTTTATTATAAGTGTATTTATTTATTTTATTTTGAGAGAGAGAGAGAGAGAGAATCTCAAGCAGGCTCAGCGCAGAGCCTGATCCAGGGCTCAAACTCACAACCTGTGAGATCATGGCCTGAGTTGAAATCAAGAGCCGGACACCTGACCCAGGCACCTGGATGAAGTCTGTAGATTGCCCTTGCACCCTGATGTGTCATCATGAGCTGTTGGAACTCAGACACACCCTGCTGCCTTTGCACATATGTCCCACAACTCCTGCTCTGTTCTGGCGTGGGAGCTCTTCCCGAGGGCGCCCACCTCACAGGGCTTCGCCTGTGATGGAAATCAGCCTCCCTAGGTGATTCTGTCCACATCAGTCCTCTCAGAGCTATACTGATGTTCCAGATCACTCCTTGCTCCCCAAACTGTGTTCATCCCTACACCAGGAAACCATGGTCAAGTCTCTAAGGGAAGGGGATGATCTTATAGTCTTTCAGATTTGCTGTCTGTGACATGAGGCTTAAGCCCTGACATTTTAAACAATAAACAGACCTGCTGAAGCTCTGAGTTTCAGGAGGCTGCTTGAAAGTCATGAACTTGATTCTTTGCTCATTACATTCAAAGGTAATTACTTTCTGAGAAGAAGGTCCAGTGTGTGGGGGGGGGGGGAGGAAGCAGGGTGGAGAAGAGAAAATAAATGAACATTTTAATACTTTATCCCACTGGACAAGTCACCTTGAAATGGCTAAGTGGCAGAACCACTGGCTTAGAAGGCAGATAGGCTCAGTTTTAAGTGTGTGCTGACTCTGGCCAAATCATTGAGTCGTTCTCGTCATCATTTCTTTGCCCCACGAAATGAAGAGCTGAAATAACTAACATCTGATAAAGCCACTTCCTACTCTAAAATTCTGCTCTAATACAGAACGCTCTCCGGTGCCTAAACCAACCTCGGAAACATTCTAATGCAAGACATTGGATAACTTTCAAAAGCAAATAATTAGTTAACATCAAAGTATATGCCTGGTAGGTACAAATATGAAGCTAAAACCTACACCAACAGTCCATTCTGTTTTCTTACTAATCAACCGATGGATATGTCACCTCAAAATTACCCTTTCTGCTACATTGATAGGTGAATGACTGTAAGATTGTTGTTTCTATTAATAATAGTTCATTTTATTTAGAGGCAGTTTGTCACCTTGTAATATACTTATTACAGAATCATGTGATGACTTGGAAAACATTTTTCCAAATCTAATGTATATCTTTTTAATGTTTATTTATTTTTAAGGAAAAGAGAGAAAACACAAGTGGGAAGGGGGAGAGGGAGAGGGAGACACAGAATCCAAGACAGGATACTCAGAACCTGATGTAGGGCTCAAACAATGAATTGTGAGGTCATGGCCTGAGCCAAAGTCAGATGCTTAACTCACTGAGCCCCACAGACGGCCCTGTATACCTTTTTTAATTTAGGAGTGATATCTACCTGTTTGAGTTCCTACCTGTTTTTTAAACACTACAAAGGAAGGTATGGGGTTATTGGAGACCATCATGAATTTCACATTTTGCTCAACATCCAGTGGTTAGCAAGAACTTGGTGTCTATCACCATAACCCCACCATCAAATCTGACTGCTCTGATACTTCTTTGTGGATTATTCTCATTTACTTCCAGAATATTCCCTGTCTTTCTTTATCCTTCACTTTAGACTATAAGCTTCTTGAATGCCTTAAATGTGTTAATCCTGAATATGACTTTATAGATATCCAGGAAATATTTTGAATGAATAAACAATTGATTATCATTACCCAGCAATGTGCTTCAAACTAAACATATATAGTAACATTCAGACTGTGATAAAACAACTAGAGACAATAAATCTTTTTTTTTAAATGTTTTTTATTTATTTTTGAGAGACAGAGTGAGACAGCTTGAGCAGGGGAGGGTCAGAGACAGAAGGAGACACAGGATTCGAAGCAGCTCCAGGGTATGAGCTAGCTGTCAGCACAGAGCATGACACGGGGCTCAAACCCACAATCGTGAGATCATGACCTGAGCTGAAGCCAGATGCTTAACCGACTGAGCCACCCAGGCGCCCCTAGACACTAAATCTTTAAATAGTGATAATAACCACACGATGGATTTTTTTTTTTAAGCATGAAGCCTTGTATTTTATTCTGTGGCATGAAAACTCTTCAAAGTAATAGTATTGGGACCAATACTTGAGCACCACAGAAAGAGATGGATTACTAAAAATCTAAATTATCAAATAGTGTAATTAACTTCTTTGTGGGATCTTTCCTTTTCAGCCTTGGATGTGTTCACACAAGCCTCAGGCAGTGGTTAAATGAGACACTTCCAGAGGAAATTAATTTCAGGGACATTAATCTCTTAGATCACTGCTAACTCTTAGGGTATGATTCTAATCTCACTCTTATTGTGAGACCAAGTTTTTTTTTTTTGGAGGTGTATTATGAGGCTCTCCACACTGGCATATGATATGAAATGTGGTGTTATCAATTACGGAGTATTAATCTGATCTCGGCAACATTTGGCTTTGCAGAGATTTTTGTTAAAGCAATTACCTTCTGCAGAGAAAAGATTTAAGTTAGTGATCTTTTTTTCCCTAATTTACTTAAAGCATTCACTTGACATTTTAACTAAACTGTAGTTTTAAAGATATTTGACATTTTGAAATCACAAACACTATAGATTATGCAGTATGTACAGTGTGTAATTTGGGAGCGAGCGTCTGTTTGATGGAGTCATAACTTGCTCGTTAATTTCTGTGAAATAAACTACACTCATACCAGTCATCTGCTTCTCCTTAGCTTTCTACTGAATTTGCTTCTTTTTGTTTGTTTGTTTGTTTTAATAAGCACTACCACATCTAATATTCAAGATTATTCCGCTGGTCTCAGTGATTTGATACCAGAGTAGAGATATTCAGGATCCATTTCTACATGAAATTCAACCTCGTAATTTCTTGAAAGGTGGAAAAGGATAAAGTTATTCAACTCTGAAACTCCTGTTTCTACTGAGTAGACAGGTACCAAGAATACAGACATGTGGCCACTTCCATGTCCCTACCTTACATCACGGTCACTCAGCTTCGACAGGCGTGTTCTGTGGTTTGCCCAGGTTGTAGGATGTGAGATGGGAATGAATTTCTCCCAGTCCCAGAAAATATAGGAAATGACATTTTATAGGATACCAGGGACATTGCTGCAAACAAATGGAGAGAGAGAAGGAGAGAGGCATACCTGGACCACTATCAGAGACACTTTGCTTTTTACTGAGAACGAAATGAATTTCTTGTGACTGTTCTCATACCCCATCTCCTTTACTAATTATTCTTTTCTTCCTGAAATGGTTCAGTTAGGGTATCTGAAAAAAATGAATTCTCTGAATCGGATACTAGGGTTGTTTTCTCCAGGTGTACCCTGGCCAGGATGTTAGGGGTAGCCTCATCTTCTGCGAGAAATGGACCCTCTAACGGCCCAGCCAGCTTGGGAGTCGTAAAGCCTGCTTTAGTCTCTTGAGGCAAACTCATGGCAGAAAAGATACCGTATACAGACAACCCCTAAGTATTTGTGTCTTGATTTTCATTCCATCTCCAGGTGGTTTAAATATGTCATTATCTTCATCCTCTGAAATACCAATATTCTGAGTGGCATGTACTAAGAAGAGTATGTATGTTGCTGTGTGGTTGGGTTTGACAGACACGGGGGTAGGAAAGCTGATCTTATTTTCTTTCTTGCTTGCCATCGTTGACTTATCACTTTATTAATCTATAGCCAGAATTAAAGTGGCTTCATTAGATAGAAAAACACCGAGATAGCAAGGTAAGTATTATAAGAGATACAAATGTGTGAAATCTGGAATGAGTTTACTCTACAAATACACATGTTGCTTAGGAAGAGCCAGAAATTTGGCTGAGTAGTTTGTTTTTGTGTCTTTGGTCGTTTTTAAACCCACACTAGGAGAAATACTTGAACACCTCCATGATTTACTAGGTATTAAAAATGCACCTCTTGTTCATAAGCACAGGTATTCCTCAGAGAAAGTTAGGTAACAATAAATTAGTCCCTGGGGTCCATGTGGAAAGAATGTAAGTGACATAATGAAGAGTGTTCTCAACAGAAAATTTTCAGGGAAATGGGTGGCTCTGTCAGTTGAGCATCCAACTTTGGCTCAAGTTGTGATCCTATGGTTTGTGGATTTGAGCCCCACATTGGGACATCTCGGAGCCTGGAGCTGTTTCAGATTCTGTGTCTCCCTCTCTCTCTCTGCCACTTCCCTCCTCTTGCTCTCTCTTTCTCTCTTCTCTCTCTCTCTCAAAACATAATTAAATAAATATTAACTATCAAGAGAACTCCCCTATGGCCCAGCAATAGCACTGCTAGGGATTTACCCAAGGGATACAGACGTGCTGATGCATAGGAGCACATGTACCCCAATGTTCATAGCAGCACTGTCAACAATAGCCAAATCATGGAAAGAGCCTAAATGTCCATCACCTGATGAGTGGATCAAGAGGATGTGGTATATATATACAATGGAGTATTACATGGCAATGAGAAAGAAGGAAATCTGGCCATTCGTAGCAAAGTGGATGGACCTGGAGGGTGTCATGCTAAGCAAAATAAGTCAGGTGGAGAAGAACAGATACCATGTTTTCACTTGTAGGTCTAACAGGAGAAACCTAATAGGAGACCATGGGGTTGGGAAAGGTGGGGGAAAGAGTTGGGGAGAGGGAGGGAGGCAAATCATGAGAGACTTTTGAATGCTGAGAACAAACTGAGGGCTGAAGAGGGAGGTGGGAAGGGGAAGGGGATGATGGTCATAGAGAGGGCTGAAGAGGGAGGTGGGAAGGGGAAGGGGATGATGGTCATAGAGATGGTCCCCACTTGTGGGGAAGAGCACTGGGTGTTATATGGACTTGGTAATCAACTATATAAAACTTAAAATATAAAAAATGATAAAAAAAAGAACAATCCATTTTGTTCACATTCTTGCCAGCTTTGGTATTGTCACTACGTTTTAGTTTAGCCATTCTGAATACGAAGGTAGTGACATCTCTTTGTGGTTTTAATTTGGATTTCCCTGATGGCTAATGATGTCGAGAATCTTTTCATGTACTTACTTGCCATCTCTGTATTGTTTCACATGAAGTGATGCTTCCCCCTTTGCCTGTTTTCTGATTGGATTGTCTGTTGTTTCACTGTTGAATCTTTAATGTTCTTTACATATTCTAGACACTTATCTTTTGTCAGATATGTGGTTTGCAAATGCTTTTTATCAATGTTTAGCATATCTTGTCACCACTCTTTGTCTTGGACAGAACAAAATTTAATTGTTATGAAATCTGATACATCAGTATTTCCTTTTATGGATTCTGGTTTTGGTGTCCAGTCTAGGACTTCTTCAGCTACTCCTAGATTATCCTCTATTTTTCCCTAAAATTTGTATAGTTTTATATTCATTTCCATGATCCATATTGAGTTAATTATTATATGAGGTATTGGATTTAGGTCCAGGCTTATTTTTGTTGTTATTTTTGTCTGTGGACATCTATTTATTCTGGCATCATTTGTTAAAAGGTTATCTTTATTCCACCGAATTGCCTTAGCGCCTTGAAATCATTGAACGTTTTTATGTGGACTGTTTCTGGGTTTTCTCTTCTCATCTATTGATGTATGGATCTGTCCATTTGCCAGTACCACATGGTCATGGTCACTTAATTTTAAAATGAATCTTGATAATGAGTAACTTTGGGGCTCCTAGGTGTCTCAGTAGGTTAAGCATCCAACTCTTGGTTTCAGCTCAGGTCATGATCTCAGAGTTTTGTGTGTTGAAATCCCATGTGGGGCTCTGTCCCGGCAGCACAGAGACTGCTTGGGAATCAATCACTCTCTCTCTCTCTCTCTCTCTCTCTCTCTCTCTCTCTCTCTCTCTCCCTCTCCCTCTCCCTCTCTCCACCCCTTCCCTACTCATGCTGTCTCTTTTACTCAAATAAACCTTAGAAAAAAGAAAATGAATAGTCAAAATTTGTTAATTTTTGAAATTATTTAAGCCATTCTACTGAGGTTTGTGGCCCTTCCATATCCATTGTAGAAGAATCTTGCCTATATCTTCAAAAAATCTTGTTGGGATTTTGATAGCAATGGTGTTAAGCCTGTTTATAAATTTGCGGAGCATTGATACCTTTACAGTATTGAGGTCAGCACAGTATGTTTCTCCATTTGTTTGGTTTCTCACTGGTTTCTTTCCTCAGCACAGCACAGTTTTGAGAGGAGAGTTTTGTACCTGTTTTGTTACAGCTAAGCATGTTTTGATGATTATAAATGGCCTTGTAATGATTAACCTTGGGGTCCGTGTGTTCAATTCTAGAAAGCAGAGATACAACTGGATTGTGTATGCTCATTTGTATCCTGTGTGCTTGTTCACGTACTAGCTCCAAGAGTTTTCTTACGGACTCCTCAGCATCCCCAGTGTAGATGATCGTGTCCTCTGCAAAGAGGCGTGGCTTTATTTCTTGGGTTCTGGTCCACATGCATTTGTTTTCTCCACGTGGCTTCCTGCTGGGCTAGATCGTCCAGCACAGGCTTGGAGACAAGTGGTGAGAACAGACATTTTTGCCTTGTTCTCAGTCTTAGGGGGAAGCTTCAGTCTCACACCATTAAATATCGTGGTAGCTGCAGGTTGTTTCAGATGTTGTCAAGTTGGGGGAGTTTTCTTCTATTTGTATTTTACTGGAAGGTTTTCTTACGATTGGGTGTTTATGTATGTGCAATAGTTTTTTTCTACATAGACTATCATGATCTTGTGATTTTATTCTTTAGCCTGTCATGCTGGCAGATTATATTGACTGATTTTCAAATATTGAACCCTACTTCACATCCCTGGAATAAACACCAATTGGCCATGTTGGAGAATTCTTGCTGTATATTGCTTCTATTGGCTTTTTGTTAAAAATGTTCATATGTGTGTGTGTGTGTGTGTGTGTACGTGTATATATATATATATATATATATATATATATATATATATATATAATGAGTAATAGCACATAGATATATGAGAGCTATTACTGGTCTGTTGTTTTCTTTGCTTACAAAGGTTTTGTCTGGTTTTGGTATCAGGATAGCTTAGCTTGGGCTGCCATGATGAAATACCATACACTGAGTATCTTAGTGGCAGAAAGTATATTTTCACCCAGTTCTGAGGTTGGATATCAGAGTGCGGCATCATCAGGCTCTGGCGAGGACTATTCCTAGCTTGCAGACACCTGCCTTCCCTCCGTGCACTCACATGGCCTGTGCTAAGGATGGCATGTTGGGGATAGGAGGGGACTCTCTCTTTCTGTTCCTCTTACGAAGCTACCAATTGTATCAGATTAGGACCTCACCCCATGACCTTATTCCATATTAATTATCTCCAAAAGCCCTGTCTCCAAATACAATTAGATTGAGAGGTATGGCTT
This sequence comes from Helogale parvula, assembly GCA_004023845.1. NCBI lineage: Eukaryota > Metazoa > Chordata > Mammalia > Carnivora > Herpestidae > Helogale > Helogale parvula. The sequence continues at coordinate 77,909 of PJEM01003486.1, forward strand.
CAATATATGGATTTTTGGGACAACCATTTGGTCCATAGTTACAGGGTAACATAAGTGCCATAAAATACATAAGGAGATTGCCATCGACTTCTGTTCTGTGGAAGAGCCTGTAAAGTTGGTGTCAGTGTTTCAAATGTCTGGTAGATGTCTTAACGCATTTGGGTAGATGCCTAAGTGTATATAACAGAATAACATACACAACGTGGCTTGTAAATAACACAGACTTACTTGTCATAGTTCTTGAGACAGGGTAGTTCAAGATCACGTTCCAGCCGATTTGGTGTCTGATGTGGGGGCTTTCTGTTACGTAGAGAACATCTTGCTGTGTCCACACAGGGCAGAAGCGGCATATTAAAGAGATTCTGGAGTCTCTTTAATAAGGCTGCTAACCCCATTAATGGGGGCTCTGCCTATAAATTACCACCCAGAGTTCCCAGCTCCAAATACAACCAGCTTGGGAGTTAGGTTTCAATATACGACACTGGGGGACACAAATGTTCAGGCCATAGCAGAAGAATTCTCCTATAAAACCACCTGGCCCTGGAGATTTATTTTGGGGAAGTTTTAGTAGTTACAGGATTATTCAAATTTTATATTTTGTATTCAGAAAGCTGTGGTAGTTTGTGTTTTTTATAGAAAGTGGCAAGTGGACATTTTATAGAAATTTCATGCAAGTTGTTAAATTTACATATTTTTATAGTATTCCTTTATTATTTTATGTCTGTGGGTGTCTCATAATGTTTTTTATTTTATTCCTGATATTAGGTGATGTATCTTCTACCTCCCCCCAACACGTTTTGTGTGAACCTTGCTAGATGTTTGTTAATTTTCTTGATCTGTTTAAGAATTAGCTTTTGTTTCATTGCTTTTCTCTGTTGTTCTTCTGTGGTCAATTTCTTTGATTTCTGCGTTTATCTTGTATTTCTTGCCTTCTGTTTGCATTTGGGTTATTTCACTATTTTCTAAGTTTTTCATATGGGAGGTTAGGCTCCTAATATGAGACTTTTCTGCTTTTTGACTGCATATCTTAATACTGTTAATTTCCCTCTCAGCACTTAGCTGTGTCCTCTATCTTTTGATATCTTGTCTTTTTATTTTCATTCATTCTGATGTATTTTTTTTTTTTAATTTCCCTTGAGATTTCCTCTTCGGTCCATGGAAATTTGAAAGTATGCTATTTAGTGATTGGCGATTGTCCTGTTTTTTTCCTAGCAAGTTTCTAGTTTGATTCTGAAACCTACAAGAGCTGGAGTTAGGTATTTAATACCATAGACTTACTGGCAAGCCAGAAATTTTCTTCCAGGAAAGAACGTTCAGGCTTACTCCTTCTGGAATCAGAGATTTGTGTTCAGACCACACTAAATCACATTTAGAGACAAGCTACTTAATTAGCAAACTTCAGGTAAAATATAAACTCATGAAGCATCTCTTTGACCTTTTGGAAACCTGTGACTTTATAATGCTTTATGCATGAAGTATATATTACTAACTAGTTCACTCATTCAGAGTGCTGACTTTATCCTCATTAAAATTTCTAAATATATCTGAACCTAGTGATAGGTGAATAGCATACCTCAGAATCCAAAAGATTTGTCTTGAAAACCAAACATTCAAATCAATTCACCTGACCTCTGCTCGAGGGAGTCATTGATCTCTGCTTATTATGTGGTGACCGGTATGTTTCCTTTTCAAGCAAGCTCTGATTTATTCGGAGCACGTATTAAGAATAGGCACATTGACTATGACATGTGACAACCCACCGTCTAACAAATGAAGAGGAAAATAACAAAGTACATGCAAAATCCTATTTTTTAATGCAGCTCGTACAGGGATGACTTTGCATTACGTTTCCTCTCCAAAGCATCGTACAATTTCTTCAAGAAAGAATTTTTGCCAAAATTGTTTAAATAAACTGTTACTTGAATGTGCTTAACTTCAATCACCTGGCAACACCTTGGGTCTGAAACCTGTAATGTCTTCGTGATGTATCGCAAATAAATATACCGCAGGGAAAGGAGAAATACAATGACGTCATCAAATAAGCTTGAATAACAAATGTACGCTTTTTAACTGTGTTCATGCGTTTCTTTTTTCATTTAGATTGTCGGGATTTCAGCTGCCGTCCTCCATTGTGAGCACGGGATCTATCCTCACACTGTGGTTCACGACAGACTTCGCCGTGAGCGCCCAAGGTTTCAAAGCCCTGTATGAAGGTAGGACGTTGAATGTGCTCTGCACACCCCTATACCCACACAATCTCACACCTGCTGCTCTGGGTTAAAGGTTCTAATGCAAATATAAGCTGCTATCGCAGAGGTGGTTTGACGTTATGAACGTTTGACGTTTCTATTATGCATTTATATACTGATGGTCGCAGAATACGGTCTACGGTAATTGCCGAATTTTCAAGCACAAAACATGTGTTGACAATTTTCCTCTATTGGAAGTACTCTTTTTAATTGGAGAAGTGGTTTTCTTTTGACATGTAGCAGAGAAGTTTTGAAAATTATGAATACTAATTGGCAGGGATGCTTTTCCGTGAAGAAAATCATTTTTAATTCAGATGTGTTTTCTTAAAATTTTTGGTGGCCAATAATGCAGTCAGTGCTTAATTAAAGAGAATTCCATTCCATGAGTCTTTCTTGTCAAAGTTAAACTTTTAATTGAGATTATTTTGGTTTTACTGTTAGGTCATTGCCAGGCATGAGGATTTTGCTTGCGTTTTCAGAGTTTGTGCCTTTGTAACATTTGGAGTCTTGATATCATTGAACTACTTTGGGACAGAAATTTTGAGAGATGAAAGAGAGTTGAGCTTTGTGAGAGGAAATAAGAAAGATGATCACTGCAGGCATTCAGGCATTCTTAGTTTTAAGAAATTACTCTAGTACTACATAAATGCTGAGGTGTGTGTGTTTTAGTCTTGTTGTACAAAGGTATTCAAGGTTTGCTTTCATGGTTAACACAAAGACTATTATTTTTAGCATAAATAAACTCCGTAGTCTGTGAATTGAAAATAGACCGTGGATAGGGCTATAGGCAAATCCCTATTTACAACATACCCCGTTTACTTGGGCTGTTGTTTTGGTTTAGTTACATCTACCTTTGTTTTTTATGTGGAATATTCAGTGGACTTTGGAGGAAAAAGCACCCTCTTTGTAGAAAGATAAAATCTACACGTGCTTTGCACAGTGGGACTTAGCGACTGCATAATTATCAGAAAACATAAGAGTAGCATGTCTTCTTTGCAAAGATATACAAACAGACAAATTTATCCTTTAATTGAAGTTTTGAGTGGAATAATGTTTAGGGTTGTTTACTTTTCTTACTGCAACATCTTTCAGACCATTGCACTTATATGTTATAAATATACTACATATATGTATTATAATATACATATATACTATATATATAATATAAAGTAGCATCAGTATATTTAATATACTTGTAAGTACTTAAGTCTAGTACCATCAGGGAATAATTTAATACTTGAAGAGTACCAAGCTAACTTAATAAGGATGAAAGGTATTCTCATTAACTTTTCCTCTGTGTATACCTACCACTTCCCACATGCGCTAACGTCACATGATTTATTTTTCGCTCCACATTATGAAGGCGTTTCTAAGGCACCCTGTCCGAGCTGCCTGTGAAGTTACCTTACCCAGTCAACATATCTGACATTTGCTCAGAAAGTTGATGATGCTTCACTATTTGAGAAACCTTGGCAATTGTCCTCTCCTTCCTGACAAAGTTGGTACTTTCATATTACATTTGGTTCGATTTCCTAAGGTAAATGTTGTGGAAATGTGGTTGGCATTGAAGGATGGTCAAATGAGTAATTCTGTTGACTCTTCTGGGCTGTCTTTGGTATTGCTGGTTGTCGCTGTATATACCACACGATTGGTGAGATTGTCTCTTTTGGAAAAAATACATATGAGCTATATTATAAAATTAGTAGAAAAGTGAATAGGACCGGGAACTAAATGTGCATTTAAAAATCGTTGCTATGTGGACATGCTCTTTTTGAAATTTATATTTTAAATAATGACATTATAATATACACTGATATTTACAAGCAGATGCAAGCCTTTTTCCTGAAAGGAATAAAAAAAAGAGATTGCATTAAAAAGTGCTTTGTCAGCACATCCAAAATTCTATGTGATATTTAACATCTCTACTTAAGAATACTTCTCCATTAGCTTAAAGGCCTCCTGAGAAAAGCAGGGTGTACCATCAGGAGAAATAAAGTTAACTGTAGTCTCAACAGAGGATTATGGACTGGAGAATCTATCTCAAAGAGAGAAAAGCTTTCACTAAAGCACCAACTGCTTTATCAGTAGTCTAAGTTCCCAGAGCCAAATTAGACTCAGCTGTAGGCAATATCCCTGGGAAAGTGAGATTTTATTAAACATACTGATACTGCATGAAATATACAAGCATACCTATTCAATAAAATATAAAGAAGAACCAATGATAATGGCCACAATATTATCTAAAAGATTGTTTGGAACCAGAACATTGACTCCTTTGAGGGATTCAGGGTTCCTTGTTTCCCATGAGTTTTTACTTTGGTGATGCCGTCCATCACGTAATTAATATAAACCAAATCATATAATAAAATTCTAATGTCTTATCTAAGACCACTAACGTAAATTTAATTTAAATATAAAACACTATATCCACTTGTTCAAGAACATAAGACTTGGTGGTCTTAACCTAGTACTATATTTTCTAATTATAATTAGAATTTATTTCATCTTACCAGATGATATTCAAGTTTTTAATTGAAGTACCTTTGCTTAAATTGGAGAAGTCTTTGAAATTTTTAAATCTCTCTAAACATAATCACCTTGATAACTGGCTTAATCTGGGCACCGAACTTTGTACTTTTCTGGCAGTAATTTGGGATAGGCATTATTTACATAAATTATTATTCATGCATGGAAATATTATACTACATAATGAGTATGAAAACAATAATTTAAAAATTCTAATTAATGCATTCAGTCACTGAATTTAACCCTGGAAATTAAATGGAAATATTTATGAATTTCACAGTAACATTGCTCATCTACAGTAATCGACACTAAGTAGGGAGACCTTCCGGGTTTCAGTAAGTTTACAGACTGTTGGTGAAACCAACGTATTTCAACAAATACAGAGTATAATTGAAGTTAGCAATTTAAAAGAGTGTTTTGTAATATTACATTTGCTTGTCTCATAATTGAACATTGTTCTTTACAATAAACAAAAGAAAATGCATAATTTTTTAGTAAATTTATAACAGAAAATATTGAGAATTTGCACAAATTACAATGACATGGATTACTATCAGAACTCTTAAATTTGCCCAATATTGAAGCCGTATGTATGGAAATAGAATTTATTCAGAGATCTCTATTTGCCAACTTCATTTCACTGAGATTTCAATTACTAAAAAAAAAAAATTATCTTTTCATCGAGGTTATGTATGACTTAAAAATATCATTTAGGAAATCAGAAAATTAACCTGGCATGTCAAAACATAGCAACTATTATGTAACAACAAAGATTCATGGTAACGCATGGCGACCATGTGACTCGAGGGCAAGGAGAACAAATCCATAAGGTGACATGAAAACGTCTAGAGTCTAGAGACTGTGCCCCAGCAAACCTGTCACTCTGTCACTCTATTTTTTCCACTTTTTAAAAGGAAATGCCTCTATTTCTTTCTATTGTTTTGAAATGCCTCTATTTCTTAATTTTTTAATATTTATTTATTTTTGAGAGTGAGGCAGAGTGTGAGTGCCTGAGGGCGGAGAGAGAGGGAGATACAGAATCTAAAGCAGGCTCCAGGCTCCCAGCTGTCCGCACACAACCCAACATGCGGCTCGAACTTAAGAACTCAGAGACCTGAGCCAAAGTCAGACGCTTAACCAACTGAGCCACCCAGGAAACCCAAGACACTTCTAATTCTAATGTTTTTTGTCATTAGTGACAAAAGTAAATGAAATGTTAGAAACACTTGTGAATATATGATAAAAAGTCTCCGACCTGACATCTTAGTTATTTTGATTTGAAGACTGATTTATCTTTAAGTGGCTTTTCCTTCATCAACGCACATGTTTATTTTTGTCCTGGATGTTTCACAGACTACTCCATAACTTTTATAGGCTGATGTTTAATCATTTTATTCTTGATTGGATTTTTACAAATGCAATTTTCACAAATCATTTACAATACTTTAGGTTGACTTTTTAGATATTTTTGCAGGTGAAATAAGTCTTTGTGGACATTGTTTTTTAATAATTTCATATTTTCTGTGAAATAGAATTTGGGTAGAAAACATCCACTCTGTGGTTCAAATTAATGAGTCCTATGAGTATTCACTAGAATGAATATTTTCCTTGCATACAGAAGTTTTCAAACGTGTAGGGTAATTCCATTGGTTGGGAACCAAATTTTCTTTGAACGATTAGCAAATACGTCTTATCTATGGGACAGCAAATGTTATAAATAAAACAGATTGAAAATCATGTGCATATTTGGACATGGATATTTATGTTTGGTTAAAGGAAAAAGGTTACACTGGAGTCTTATCTACAGCAAAATTGATAAATGGTGGGCAACGGTTCTCTTTAAGACTTCTTTAAAAATCCCGGCTGACATGGTAGCTGAAAAGGGAAAACTGTTAACCACAAATGTAGGCAGTCCTATATTTTGATAACAAGATACTGATTTTAAAGCTTTGGCATTTCCTTCAACTTTCCAAGGTTCCATCATTGAATATATTGGGTTTACATTTTATGCATGAAATATAAGAATCTAAGAGCATCAGAATCTATTTGAACGAAACGAATGCTGGTGGCATCATGGGGAGGAATTTGACGTACGAAATAGTAAACAATTGCTTGTGGCAGGAAATTGTGTTTCATACAAAACAGTTCATTAGTTGGAATGAGAAAAAACAATTGCCCATGAAGATAGTTTAAGAGCCTTTCCTGGGTTATAAAATGCTCTTCTAAAGGAATTGTTCCTTACCAAGTTTTTTTTTTTTTTGTCTTAAAAGTACTCATTCTATCAATTATAGCATTACGTTCTGCTTACTAAGATATATGTGTGTCTGTGGACAGACACATGATGGATCGGTGATACATGTGTGTGTAGGATGGTGTAAATGCCTGTATAGATTTTCTTATTAAATTCTCACAAGATTCCTGTAACTGAACTTACCTAACATCATCAGGTAGAGAAAATGAGGTCATAACTTACGTAATTTAGTTTACATCGTAGCTACAAAATTGTGAAAGCAGAGTATACATAAGTCTACTTATTTCCTGAATTTGTGATTCTTAACCGCTCCCCTCACATCCTCTCATATATTCGCTCACGAGTGTGCATTTATACACGTGTGTACACACAGCATTACATGTTCACATATATGCGTCTACAGAGAGATACACATTTGTGTATGTATACATGTACGTATATACACCAGAGAATGTGTATATGGTTATGCAAATGGCCACACAGATGTGCTCATTCATTCTTTCTCTCACTTATTAACTAAGCATTCACTGAACATTTCCCAGAGACCCAGAGCTGAGCTAAATGGTAGGAACACAAATATGAGAAGAAGCCACAGTGAAGGAGAAAACGGCTGAATTCTACGGAGCATAGACAGTGGCTGGGGTTTGGCAAAGAGGGAAGGTCAGGTGCAGGTGGGGGCCAGACACAGGTCGTTACGGAATTCGTGCTTGGGCTCTATTTCAGAGGAGGTGCTTAAAAACCTCATGTGCCCAACGCCCTCCTCATGTCAGGCACTGAGCTGAAGTTCTCCAGGAGGCTAGGTGACGGGGGGATCTCTCTGAGTGAGGAAGAATCATGTACAAGAGTATGGAGCAACAGGTTACCGTCTTCAGGGATGTAGAGGCAAGAGGAGATGGATGGAGGGGTGTCTGGAGGGGGAGATGCCAGGCCTCCGTTCTCCTCAGGATTCACAGGGGCATCAAGCATGCAGTGGGTCAGGTTTATGTGGTTTCAGTCCTGGTCTATACCCCTCCACCTGAGAGATCCTGAGAGAAAAGGCTGAATTATTTTCACTCGACTGTCACAGGAACTGTAGCGTTCCTCTTCTGTCTGCATTTCACCATTTGTCACCTTTTGGCTTTTAAACCATGGCTATAGTATCTGAAACCATCCAAGGAGAGGGGTAACGTGGATCTGGTAAGTTCCGAATCCCCACAGCACTTTTGCCTTCAGATGCTAGCTGGTACTTGGTCCTTCATCTCTCATGCCTATCCATCTTCGTTTCCTTAACTCTAACACACTGTAGCAGACTCTACAGGAAAACCCGGATCCTCAACATTTGTCACCAACTAAATATTCAAAACTATTTCTTGATAAGAAATCTGCATTCAACCAGAACTTAATTTCATCTAATATTTCATATTTTCCCCCTCAATACCTAGAAGGAGCATCTCCAGTAAATATTCCAGTTAACTGATGTGAATTTGATTTTCTCTCTGGTTAACACATCCTCCCATCTAGAACCTTCTAAAACAGCTCTGAAATGATTTAAAGACAAAGATTAGGTGGTCCACAATGTGCTGAAAGTGTTCATGTTTAAAAAATAAAGGACTTCCTACAGTCCATTGAATTAAACTTGCAAAACTTAACATGGATAATTTCATTTATTATACATTTATTTCGTGGATGCAAATGGCCAATGTTTTTATGTGCTACTTAGGTTTTCACCAGGGAGGAGGGAAACTTGGCTCCAAGCAGCCCTCTCCACCTGGGTTTCACTAAGTCATTAATTCCGGAGCTGGGGTGGGGCTCCAGATCAACAATGTGTCTCGTGTCTTGCGTTGGCTGAATATATTTGGCATTCCCCTCTGACACATCCCTCAAGCAGAATTTTCTTCCCTTTAACATGCGTGGATCTGGACTTAGAAAGAGCAGCTAGATTATTACCCTTCAAGCTCAAAGCTTTATTTAGAATGTCAGCACTGATTTATTTCTCCCTTGAAGTGATTATCCAAACTCAACCTGAATTAAAGCGTGAAACATGAATGACCCACCTGGAAAGAGAGAGACATTTCTGACTAAAGCAAGTTGATGGCAAAGGAACAGTTTAGCTGTCCATTAGCTGACACTTGATCATTATCTTGGGTTTATAACAATAACAGAGGCTGAAGCAAATGAGAAACTTCTAGAATCACACTCCTCTTGACTACTTAGATGATGTGGGTTGGTAAACCCAGGTAAGGATGGACCTTTGGTGGGGTGACCTTTGCTCACACACTTTCACCTTGTAGTGAGCAAAGCTGTTGACCCTCATATCAGACCTTCTCTAGACTTACTTGTTCTTGATTTGCAGGGATTTTCAATAGTAGCTACATGAGAACCACTAATCAAGGATTTTAGAACGGCACTTGAAAATAATTATTGCTGTTAGTCATATCCATACGAACACTTCTAAAAAGCACAAACATGGGAGAGATATGTGTGAATGCAATCAAATAATGATGCCAAGAAAAGACATGCAGACCTGTCATGAAGAAATTAGTTTAAAGGATCTAGCAAGGCTTCTGTATAACCCATAGCTATTGATACGTCTGATGAAAAAATTAAAATTAAAATAAATGCCAGAGGCAAAACGCACTGCCAGAGGCAAAGCCGTGGCCAGTCAAAATCAACCAAGAGGAGTTACAGCTCAGTTATGAGATCCCTGAGTCTGACTGTTGACTGAACAGTCAGTCCTGTTGGGGGTGGAGATGGAGGGAGTCCACCTCAATCATCCAGTGCATCATGAAACTGTTCCTATAGTGTATCTCTAACTTTGCTAATATTGGGGTTGTGGATAATCTCAGTTTCTAGGAGGCAGTGACATTCCATGCAGACTTTGGCGTGTGTGTTTTTCTGTGGAAAACACTGCGCAGATGCCATCAGGTCCCCAGGAGGTCCACAACTAATGAAAAGGTCAGAATGACGTGTGTAGATTGACGGTGTGCGCTCTGCTCACCTGCGGCCTCAGATATTCTTGTATCTGATGTCTCTTCGCTTCTCTCCTTTCCTATTTCTGTTTTTCTGATTCCATGTGTAAGCAGCAAGCCTTCAGGTTGCAATTTGGCTTCATATATAGGCCTTGAACGAAAAATGACCACTGTATGTGAATAGTGTAAATGGTCTAGTTGCTTTGAGTTGCAATTTATTAATTTGGCATTTTGATTTTATATATTGTTTCTCTGAACTTAACTAATGGGCATTTACCCTGGGGAGATTAAATCTGTTCTCCATTACTAGAAGATCTAGATTCTGATTCAGGAGTAGTAGATTGCTATAAATTCATTAAAATAATAAATTCTGCTGTGCAGCCTACTGAAAGACATTGGGCTGAACTTTTGCCTTATCAGCCCCCCCACAGACACACCCCTCTTATATCGCCATGTACAATTTTGCTTCAAGCATCACCATAAAGAAATATTTTTTCAAGTGCTCATAATATTAAAAAGATTTAGTGTAGTCCTGTACGCTTTGATATGAAGGGATGTCCACAACGTATGAAAGGGACAAAAATGCTGTATAATCCCATTTTGGTAAAAAAATATTGTTTGGAAATACTTGCCTAGTATGTATGCACATGTGTGTGTCCAAGTATGCATGTATCATGTATAGGGATTGCATGCATGTACACCCATATGTATGTACACACATGCATGCTGGTGTGAATATTCAGGAAATTGAGGAATCCCTGAATTGTTAGCATACATGACTTCGGGGAAGATTTGGAATGGGGCGACATTACGAGGAAGGATTGCTGGGTTTTTCTCCGTAGAGTTGCATGATTCAGCATGTTGCAAGGAGCATTAAAAAATTAAATAGCGGACGTCGTAAAGGAAGGTATTTCTGAAGAGGATGAGGAAATTAATATTCTTAAGTGAATCCTTGGCTCTTACCTAGAAGTTGAATGAAAACTAGAACCAGGTAATCTAAAGTTCTTCAATATTATATTATTTTCAAATGGCTGACTTAATGGCTTCGAAGGCCATCACAGTAGCTGGGATTTTTTCTCTTGACAATAAGAGAAAACAATGTATACTCACTGGAAATCTACACACACAAACAGTTGCCTGTCTATAAAGGACATGAAAGGCAGACCAATTCTACAGAAAAAACATCTTCCAAAGCATTATTCAGTAACAACATAAGGTTTGGTTGCTATTTGGCCTTAAAGGAATTCCTAAACCATGAGTAATGGTACTTGCATTTCTTAAAATATTTTCTCTTGATTATAATTTATTTTATTCTTTGTACCCACTCATCTCCCAAGACATTTTCTTTCCTTTTGTTGACTTTTTAAAAATTTTTTTAATGTTTTATTTACTTTTGATACAGACAGAGACAGAGCATGAGAGGGGGAGGGGCAGAGAGAGAAGGAAACACAGAACCAGAAGCAGGCTCCAGGCTCTGAGCTAGCTGTCAGCACAGAGCCTGACACGGGGCTTGAACCCACGAACGTGAGATCTGACCTGAGCCGAAGTCGGAGGCTTAACCGATGGAGCCACCCAGGCGCCCCTGTTGACTTTTTTTTTTAAACCATTCTCTTGATTGGTCAGCTTGTTCGGTACATGGACGCACATGGACAAACTGTATTTGGTAACAAGTAATCTCAGGTAGTATTTGAAAAAGAAAATTAATTGTTATTTAAAAGAAATCTTTACAAACAAAAATTATGGGACTGAGTGATTTTTTCATAGTCTCTCTCTCTCATTGCCATGGATCTGTATGGTGTGACTCAATACCTTGGAAATTAGATGGCCTCTATCTCCATCGAAACACTGTCAACCTTTGCCTATCCATTGTCTCGGTGCTAGAAATGAAAAGCATTAGGGGAAACTGAGTATTTTAATGTGTACATGAGGGTGACACATGGATCCTGAGGTGTGGGTTAATCCAGTTTTCCAATCAATACAGGTGCTCAAGCACCCCTTGCTTGTGTTACGTAGCAGTGACTGCGTCAGAGTCCTTGTTATAACATAAAGAGTGAATAGCACCCATCTCACAGTTTTTGTGAGACAGAAATTTAGCTACTGCGACTGTTTGGGCTCAGCCTCTCGTGTGTAAAGATTTTGATCTATGCTTCTAGTTCTGCAGACTGGCCTCAAAGGCAGCCTCAATGAGTATGGTGTGTGATTGTGTCTTCAGACGGTGGGTTCTGTAACATCCTTCTTCAATGCTTATGCCCCTCTCTCTTGTGCGAATATCCTCTTTACCATTCTTGGACACCTGTGTCTACTTCGGTCCCAACTTCTCGACACGTGGTGTCTCTTTGTCTGTTTTACATAGTGAAGAAACTGGCCAGAGGTCGATGATTCTCTGTTTTTCTAAGGGAGAAGACACAATACTGTCTTATCCCAGCAAAGGTGTTGAGCAGTACTTGCTGGTTGTTGGACAAACTCAGCAGGTGCACGTGGTGGCTAGGGTTGCTTTTTAATTTTTCTCAACTCTCAGCTCATTTACGTAGGTATGTCTGGAGTGGGTTAGTTGTTGATTTGTTCATTCTTTACTTTACAATAAGAGGAATATAGGATAGATATCCCAGAGGATTTTTTTTCTTTTGACTCTTGCTACTGGTTATAGTTAGTTAGTTTGAGGAAACTCAAAGAAAAGACGTGAAAGAATGGGGTTGCTTCAGATTATGGAAAGGAAAATCATGGCATGCATTGAAGCCAAAAGTATCCAAGAATGCTGGAAGTGAGTGCGAAGTATTTAAATTAGAACAAAAATATTACAGTTGCGATAGAGAAATAAAAAATCCTTTTAGTTTTAAAGATAATAAGAGAAATACCTCCTTTCTTCAGGTCGTTTTGTGAAAGATATGTCTATTACATTAAATATAATCAGTCCGTGGCTAGATGTAAAAGTTAAGCTTTAAATAATGCTTCACACTCTGATGTATGACAAATTAAATACCAAAATGCATCCAAATGATAAAAAGAGATATAAATGTTTATCGGCAGAGTTCTTAAAGCAGGCTATAGGAGATTCAGATTCATTTCCATTCCTTTGCACTTAGCATGGAAATTTATTATCACTTTTGATATTCTTGCTGCCTAAGGTTGATGGGTCACTGAATGTCAAACAGGCATCTGTGGTGTTGAATCTAAGCATGTTTTTTAAGGGTGTGTTAGTCCTAGAAGTTTCAACCTTTGGAGCGTTTGGATGGCTCAGTTGGCTGAGCTTCTGACTTCGGAACAGGTCATGATCTCACGGTTCATGGGTTTGAGCCCCGCATTGGGCTCTGTGCTGACCGCTAGGTCAGGGCCTGGAGTCTGCTTCAGATTCTGTGTCTCCCTCTCTCTCTGACCCTCTTCTGATCATGCTCTGTCTCTCAATAATAAATAAATGTAAAAAACTTTTTTAGGTTTCCAACCTTTATTAGACTTTCTTCATTTTTATTGTTTCCTTTAAATTAGTCCAAAAATGGAAATATGCCATCTCTTCTGAGTAACAGATACAATGGTGGTATCTATAGAGTATGTATTCCAAGAGAAGGCCCATTATGGGTTTATTCCTAGTTTCCACAATAGGAAGCACTGATATTGGGGCACCTGGGTGGCTCAGTCGGTTAAGTGACCAACTTCAGCTCAGGTCATGATCTCATGATTCATGGTTCGAGCCCCATGTCGGACTCTGTGCTGACAGCTCAGAGCCTGGAGCCTGCCTCGGATTCCGTGTCTCCCTCTCTCTCTGTCCCTCCCCCACTCATGCTCTCTTTCTCTGTCTCAATAATAAAATAAACATAAAAAAATGAAGCACTGACTTTATCGATGAACTTGAAAAGGCGTCATATAGAGTTGCACCACGAGTCTGTGCATTTTCTATAGTTTAAAACAGTTTTAGACTCATAGAAAATTACCATCTCTTATTATTTTAAATGTTTATATCAACTCTATTCCTTGGTGCTTATCAGAGTCGCATAAACCAAAATAGGAAATATGTTTGTTTGTATCCAAGCATTAAAGCGAAATTAAGCTTGTAAGTCAAGAAAACGAAAGATTTCTTCCTTTATTTGTGTTCTCCCAAATCTTTTCTCTAAAAACCGATTATGGGAGGTCGGTGCTGCCCACGTATCCATTTCATGACAGTAGAGGACAAAACGCCCTTTCTAGATGGCCTCCATGTTTGTTTTAACTAACTTCCTTGTCGACATTCTTGACCTTGTCTTGACATTGGTTCTTACAAAACAGAACCTTAGGGGCGCTTGGGTGGCTCAGTCAGTTAAGCCTCCGACTTCGACTCAGGTCATGATCTCACGTTCGTGGGTTTGAGCCCCGCGTCAGGCTCTGTGCTGACAGTTCAGAACCTGGAGCCTGCTTCTGGTTCTGTGTCTCCTTCTCTCTCTGCCCCTCCCCCTCTCATGCTCTGTCTTTCTCTGTATCAAAAATAAATAAAACATTAAAAAAAAAGTAAAAAAAAAACAGAACCTTAAATTCTATCATATCCTCCGAGAGAAAATATATAATTTAATGAGAAAAAGAGTGGCCTGGAGCCTGTCAACTAGCAACATTAATTTATATACACCCCATTAAGCGTCTGTAGTCATTTTAATCAAGTACCTTAAGTTTTAATTTTGATATTTTGAATTGGGCATATATTTTTTGCTAAAATATGTGTTTAAATATTAGAATAATGAGATGGAAAGCTCCATGTGGGAAGAGAGGAGGGTGGGTGAGCCGACAGCTGGTGTGTGGGGGGCATTGCCATTTCCTCCCGCAGCTCTGCCCGAGTGTGGGAGGCTAGCAAGCGGGAGGTTTTGTGCAGGGATAAGATGCTGAGCAGTTCCGGCTTTGGATGTGTTATCCATCTTAATCATAAAAATGGAATTTTAACATTCCACGTCTTATTTTTCGTTTTTGAAGACTTTCACACTTGCTCAGAACCTTCCCATATGGCACAATTTTGACATGTGTATCAAAATTTACGTATTTACTTGACTCTTTTTTGGAAGAAAAGTTCATCTGCATGAATCATGAGGACACTGATAATGAATTATTTTTGCATTAAGTTTACCAAATCAGAGGAACTCTCTAGCGTGTGTTTACAATGAATCCTTATTGATTTATTACTGAGGTTCCTGAAAAATTAAGTGAAGTATCATTTCATTTGTAAACTACCCTACAAAATAAGCACAGACAATTCATACTTTCAATTTAAACAATGAACAAAATACAACAGTACAATGAAATACAATATTACGTACAACATTCACATTTTACGACATATTTTAGGCAGTATTTTAACTGCATAGAATGTGATTGTTTCCATTTTCAATGACTTCAGTACAAGACGCCACAGTGTCACATTCACACTTCAAAATGGAAAAGCAGAAGACTTTATTGTACATTCACTTTCATTTAATCCTTAGAACTTGGTAGGTAATCTTTTTATTCCTATAGTGTTACCCCAAGAGATATGGTAATTTTCCCAATGTAACATTGCCATACTGTGGCCAAGAGGAGTTCAAAATCCAGGGTGATCCTTCTGAAGCAAACTGGCCAACTTGTTCTGTGAAGGATCGGATTGTAACTTCTTTTGGCTTTGCGGTATATCTGGTCTCTGTCTCAAGGATACCATTTGGTGCTACAGTATGAATGCAGCCCTATACCTAGATTACATGACTGAGCATGCTCACGTTCCAATAAAACTTTATTCACAAAGCTAGGTGGCCATCATGTGGGACTCTCTCTAAAGACAGGGCTCTGTCCTTTGCTTGGAAGCCTGGTATTAATTTTTCCTGGGGGCAGTTTGGCTTCATTATTTAACCCAACCTCTAAATAAATACACAGTAGAAAAAGTCAGTGGCTTTTGCTGGGGGCCTTCTCACAACATCCAGTGTAATTGTTAGGCTGTAACTGACGAGACAACCTTGTGAATCACAGACTCAAACACCAGGAGACTCGGGGCTTTAGAAAATTAAATCATTTTGATTTGGGCCATTAACGCAGTCTCTCCTTTTGCTTTCCACAGAACTGGTTTAAATTTTCACCTTTGGATTTTTGTGTGTAAGGCCTGGCCAGTAAGACTGTCTACATTTCTAATTGTGTGTCTGGTCTGAGCTTTCTGAGTTTCCTTTCTGCGTGTATTTTCTTCTTGGAGGCTCCCATCCCCATAGACGTGGCATTTTGATTTCAACACCACAGGCACTCCTTAGACTTCTTCGCCTGAAACGTAAGGTTGATGGCGTTCCAACCCATCAATGCCCAGGGAACAATTTGCAGAAGACACATGAAAAACAGGTGGCTATGATTTTTGGGGGTTGGGCGATAAATCGACTTTTAAAAATAATTTTCATAGAACATCTATTTGTCCTTTCCTGACATTTTATCATTTTGAATGTGGTGAATTAACTCGGGGAGGCCCACTGGTGAATGTTTTATGTTTAGAACGTTTTCGCTGAGGACAGACGCATCCCGGAAGTCACTTGCCAGGCTTGAGAAGGGTTGGGAGCACGTTACAGTATAAAACGGGGCCAGTAGAAGAATCCTACTCAGCATAACTGAATTGTGATATGTGTACTACGATGCTCACTGCCATCTGACAGCTGTTTGCTCCTCTGTGAAATGAATCAGCGCTGTCATTTTACTAATAGACCAAAAATAAAATGGCTGGCATTGTTTCCAGCAGCCATTTCGAACAGAAGCCGGTCGGGATGAATTGCCCGCTCCCTGGTCACACTCATGCCCGTCACAGGACTGGCTATCAGAACATAAGGGGTTACTCACAATGCTAATTGAGGGAAGGCAGATGTTTCTCAGAGCGAATATTACCTTGGATTGACTAAGAATAACCGCGGATGGGTCTAAACCATTGAGTGGCTCCCTTCCAAGGTGACTGTCAGGACCCACACTGCTGTGGCTCCGAGTATTTGTAGGAAATCACTCGCCAACTCAAAAACATCTAAAATATTTTTTTTTATGCTTGTGCTAAGTCTCAGGATGGTCTTGTGAAACACCTCAGTCAAAAGGCTCTCTTTTGGAGCCTACCGATGAGAAGAGTTCTGGGTCTTGCACAGGGAGAACGCAATGCTCCTTAAAGCCACATTTTTCATTTTGATCATAAACAACAGTGACAACAACCTTACACTTAACAGAATTCCGAATCCCAGGTGGTTGACTGATTCATGGCATTGAGCTGCTAAGAGTTTGACATGGTCTCATTTTACTCTTTAAGGCACATTAAGACAGATGGGAATTAAAATCCCCATTTTGTAAGTGAGGAACTGAAGGTAAGCAATGTGTCTGCGCTCACCTGGCTAGTGGGGCTGCTGCCAGAATTGAAAACCATTCCTACTTTCGGACAATTGAGAAGCAAAATAGATACTGAGTCTAAAAAGAGATGGCAAGCCCTTTGATCTATTAGGATAATTATTATTTCCCCCTTTACTTAAAATTTTTTTAATGTTTGTTTATTTTTGAGAGAGAGTGAATGAACGTGAGTAGAGGAGGGGCAGAGAGCGAGGGAGACAGAATCCCAAGCAGTCCCCAGGTTCTGACCTGTCACCACGGAGCCCAATGTGGGGCTTGAACCCATGAATCATGAGATCATGACCTGAGCCGAAGTCAGATGCCCAACTGACTGAGCCACTCAGGCGCTCCTTCCTTTTAGTCCCCACCCCAAGCTAAATAAACATTCTCCGTCCATGCACAACCATCGATTTTAATAAAGAATAGACCATAACCCTTTTTGAATAAGACACATTGGGTTGCTATGTCTTTTCTGAAGCGAGAGGACATTCCCGATGTTAGCAGGTGGATGAAGGGCACGGAAGTCAAGGGACTTCTTTTCTGATTAAGACACCACCACCGGTGGTGCACTGATGCCAGGAGTGTATGGCCTGGGGGTCCTGGTGTATGGACTCTGGAACTGTCCGCCTGTGTTTGAATTCTGTTATACTACTTCCTGTTGTGGTTTTGGCAAATCACTGAACCCCTTGGTTCCTGAATTTCCACATTTTAAAACTGGGATGATAATGGAATTAATGGGTTCATGGACCATTTGGAAGAACTGCGTGAGTGAATTAAGCGTAAACTGTTTAGGAAAGTGAGTGTCCAGCCATTGTCCTTCCTGGCACTGTTTGCCGGGAGCGCCAGAAGGTTCTTAGTTTCGGGCGCTTACAGTTATTCGAACTCAAATTATGTTGAACAGTATTAATCAGAATAATACGAAACACAATCCACATAAATTTTAAGCAAAATTAGAATAATATGAATAAAATGTAATATTTGTCCTAGTACAATGTAAATACAATAGAAATGGTATAAATACCAACCATGAATTTAATATAAATTCCTATCTCACTACTAGCTAAAACTCTATGGAGTTTTACATTTTTATATGTAACGATAGCAAGCGTCACCTTTATGAATGTTCCCCACTCTCCCCATCCTTGTATTTATATCCAGTCACCAAACAGATGTCTGTGCTCTATGAAGATGTTTGCATGAATGTGTTTCATGCAAAACACATGCATAGGACTTTAATAAACATCAAGCTACAAGTGAAATAATCAGAAAATACAGGATTAAACTCAGCTGGACAAGTCTCTTTACAAAATGGTACAGCTAAAGTTGAAGGGGGTGGTGAAGAAACAGCCTTAATAGTCCCATAGTCATCTGCATTTCCAGGAGGAGCTTTGGTGAGCGGTGTCCCCAAATGCGATTGGACATAGAAGTTCATTTTCATGGGGCATCTCATGAGGTTGGGATCCTTGGGACACCTGTTTGAGAACAATAAAGTGCTCCAAATCCTCCTCATTTCCCCCTCCCTCTCGGGGTCCACCGCAACCCTATAAAATCCTGTATCAGCCAAGCTCAGGCCATGAGGCTGCCCTGTGTTGGCGCTCTCCGGCGAACGTGACCTGTGCGCAGTCAGGAGGGTGGGGTCTGGGAAGTGGGGCATGGTGGTGCGGTCTTGCTCGCTCGCTCTGGTCTGGACACTGTGGCCATCACTATAGGGTCATGTCCCATCCACATGCTTCTTCCCTGAACTCTGCTCCACATGTGGAAAAACAGTGAAGCTGTGTACACATTAAGAAGACCCTTTCTAGAGAATGTCTTAAGCAATGCAGTCACTGGGTGGCTCTTTTAGTGAGGGTCCAAGGGACCAGCAGGTTCAGCCCTGCCTATGGGCATTGCTGCATTCTGATCACTAGTGGGACAGACCCTGCCCAGGTCACCGACACTCTGGGCACTTCACTGGAGACACTGAGACTTTCATTGGAGAGACAGTCAAGGTGTTTGGAGAGGAAAATTTCGCAGTGAGATGTGACTTGGGTCTTAGCATACCAGATAGTAAAATAATCCTTTTGGGAAAGCTACAATATAAGTAAAGACTATGTAGTGCTACTTACTACTACTAGATAGTAGTTAAAATATGATATGAATAATCAGAAAATAAATCTTAATTATTACAGCATTGTGATTAACATGTGAAAGATGTCATTCACATATCCTAAGTAAAAGAGGCTAATGAGTTAAAAAATCTACTTTATTCATCCATTTCTATACCATCATTTAAAAAAATTAATTTCTTTTGCTAATGGTTATATAAAGTAGGTTTTCACATAAACACCTATTTTTTATTCATTTTAGAAAAATGTAAAAATGCTATAAATAGGAATAAATTTGTTAGGTGCATTCACTCAGAATTTGGAATATTACATTGCCTGTAGGGTGTTTACAGCACCCAGGGCAGAAAATTATGTTAAATTTAAGTTAGCACCGAGGGGTCCTTCTCTATGTCGATATTAAAGTTGACAGAGTAGAAAAATGTATTTATTGTGTTGAGCCCTTAATAAAATTGATACTTTCTGTTCTAAAAATATGTATTGACCACCCACTATCTGTTGGATGTTTTCTGGGGCTTAGATATACAAGACTGAACAAAGCAAAGCAAACTCTAGGGCTTATGGGTCTTAAGTCTAGTGGAAGGAGCCATATCATAAACAGATGTGTGACTGACGTATATAGTTTATTACAGGATGCCGGGTGATATGAAAAAGTGTACATCAGGGAAAGAGACTAGAGGTCGTCAGTCTAGGGGGGTGGGTTGCAGTATTAAATAGGGTGTTTAGGAAAGCTTCTCACTGGGGAAGGGATGAAGCTGACGGCGCATGTAGCCTAGGGTGAGCCATTCCGGGAAGCAGTAAGAGCAGAGGAAAAGTCCTGGGACAGAGGGTTTCTGGTTAACTTGGATATATTTTAGCATTGGGATTTATTAACTGAATAGATATAAGACACGAGACATGAGTTAGTGATGGCTAATGGAGATGGAGACTATGTCCAAAGGACGACATGAGGCTTCCACCGACAGGTTGGGGGTGGGCATCAGGAGTTCATTTGTAAGCAGGTTAAATGTAAGCGCCCATCATACCTCTGAAGGCCCATGTCATGCTGGAACTGGATCTACAAATCAGAATACAAGAGCAAGGTGCAGGATGGAAATGGTAATGTTGGAGCTGTCAATCTTCAATGGGGTCATCAATGAGGAAGAAAACCATGAAGTGAAGAGGCCAAGACATCTTTGCTTATTCCGGGGTTTAGACAACAGAGAGATAAGAAGGACCATTAAGTATAGATCATGGAGAAGCAGGAGAGCAGTGTAGTTACAGGTGAGAGAATAGGATGTCTGAGATGGAGAGCTTTGGAGAAGTATCTGTGGTTGGAGTGACCACATCCAGTGACAGTGGGAGGAATTGATGACAGAGGATAGAAGGCAAGTTGGTCAGAGGACAGGCGCCTGGAGATCCAGAACCCTGGGGATCGCAAGGGCCATTTATGAGGATAGTGAAGTCACCAAAAATGATGACAGGAACAACGTGAGGAGCTGTGACAGTGACCAGGTGTCAGGATTGTCAAGGAGCAAGGCTGCATGAAATGGAAGGGATGGATAGGGATGAGTCAGTTCAATCTGGAGAGTGGCCGGTGGAATAACCTGAAGATGTAAGATGCAGAGCTGAGGATTTAGGGAAACCAGCTGGAAATGAGAGGAGCCACTCCCCATGAAGGTTCCACGTGTGCCCAAGACAACCGGTGCCACTGGGAGGGACAGGGGGAAGCTGTGTCTCAAGGAAGGCAGCCCAGCTTTAGTGAGAAGCTGAAGTGGACAGTCCAAGAGGGGAGGTTAGTAGGTGGCGTCTCTTCCATGGGTTTGGGATAGAATATGAGACGTTGGGGAAGTACTGGGTGTCTTGGGGGACATAGGCGGTAATTCTAGACTCAGGCTGATAAAAGTGACAGGACTCAAAGCTGGCATGGAAGAAGGGGAGAAGGCTGGCTTGGAAGTTTCTGGAAATCTAGAGGTCCCCTTTTGGGATGAGTGAGAGGGCTGGTCAGGGCACCATTACCTTGAAACTGTGTGTGTTTACAAAATGTAGTATACATATACTTTACAATGATGCTATGGCCCCGTATACTCACATTTGAAATGATTATATTGTGAACAAACTGGAGGAATATTTGTGGGTTCACTCGGAGCACATTTAATTGTATTCTTGTGTAGATATTTATGAATTTTTAAAAATTAGCTGATGTATAAGGAACATACATGTTATATTAGTTTCAGATGTACAACATAGTGACTCAACAATTGTATCCATTACTCATTGGTCAAGACGGTAGAATGTTAACACCTGTCATCGTACCGTGTTATTACTGGTATTCCCAATGCTGCACTTTTCATCTCCATGACTTATTTATTTCATAACTGGAAGTTTGTACCATTGAGTCTCCTTTTATGTTTGAGGACATGCATAGGTTATGAAGACATACACAGCTGCGAGATTTTATTTTATTTTTAATTATTTTTTAATGTTTATATATTTTTGAGAGAGAGGGAAACAGAGCACCAATGGGGGAGGGACAGAGATAGAGGAGGACACAGAATCTGGAGCGGGCTCTGAGCTCTGAGCGCTTAGCCCAGAGCCCGACGCAGGACTCGAACCTGCAAACTGTGAGATCATGACCTGAGCTGAAGTCAGACACTTAACTAACTGAGCCGCCCAGGTGCCCCAGGTGTGAGATTTTAGATAAACATGCAATGCCTAAATTCATACGTCCCAAAACTATTTGAAGAGATTTTCTTATAATTAGACCGAGAAATATTATGACCGAACAGTAAACGGACACTCATCCTTCCAGCTTCCAAGACAAGGTTTACATGGAGCTGACAAGTCTTGAAGGGTTTTTGTTTTTGTTTTTGTTTTCACTTTACAAAAAAGTCATTTCCTTAACATCAAGTATATCATATTGAAAACTCAGTGATGTATTGACTTCCAGATTTTAAGGTAAAGAGAGTAAATTTCAGTGTAGGAATCATCCCTTGTTAAAAATTTTTTTTGATTACAAACCTTAAAATGTTACTGGAAATAAAGCCATAAGGTTGGTCTTATGCACCTAGTATGTCCTGCACAAAAACTGGGCACCCGGTAAACCCATGCTGGGCTTTATTCCCTGCTGTTAAATAAAATTTGTACTTCAAATGACCTAATAATCTTTTAAAAGCATTTTCTCATGAACATATTAAAAAAAAAAACACCCTCTATCAGATCTCTTAGAAACAAAGTATCCATTAAAGAATCTGAAATAAAAGGCAAATTAGTCTGAACCAGCCTAAATTATGGGTTCTATTAAATTTAAAGACTTCAAGACTGCAGGTCAGTCTGGATTCCGGCCATGGTGTGCAGTTCCACCGGCTCGGATGAAAGGGGCTGCTGCCATGGCTGCCCTGAGCCCCGCACAGAAGGCATGGCGGGGGCAGTTTCCATGGACTTCGTTTGGACCTGTGATCTTGCTGAACAAGAGAATTTACTGGAACCAATGGGTACAGGCAGATCCTCATGCTTGTGTGTGTGAAGGAGCACGTGCGTCCTTGAACCGCATGCGCAGGATGCGAATATAAATGCGCGGTGCTGAGACGCGCCAAGTTTATAGCACATGCAAAACGGTTTTCAGTGGGACCAGGAACTGAGAAATCCAACTGGACGGAATCTTGCTTATTTTAATTTACAGGACCAGAGAGCCGTAGCTTCTTCCAAGTTCACACATTTGCACCTTGTTTCCTTCCAAGTGGCTTTGTCTAGGGCTTGTATTTAATCTGTAATTACTTAACATCCCATGGTTATACTTTTCCCAAATATAAATTATGATGCAAGACACCATGTTCTACCTCACTGTACTTGTTCTAAGCCTCTATTTGGCACAGTGATACAATTCATAAGTATTTATGTATATGTCCATCTGTCTCCACTAGATGGTGTGGAAAATCAATTCGGAAACTCTATGTCCTGTTGTAGAGCGATGGGTGAAATGTGTTTTTCTTCCCATAAAGCCTTATCAGGGTGACATTGGTTGTCTTGGTGAATTGTTAACCCAGGGTGTTTCCCTCATCTCGATGACTTAGAAAACTTGTTTCAGCACACTGCAACAAGCAGATGCATCTCTTTGGGAGATTGACTCACATTACACAAGATCTGAAGCCCATTTAGAAAACCAGCATGCCAATTTGTCACCTCATAATGAGACATACTGTTGTCACATGTGAAAAAGATACTTCTTTTTGACAAAATGGCTAGGAAGGGATGCAATTGATTCATTAACAAATATTTACTGAGCAGCTTTTTTAAAGAAGAAAGGATGTGAGATCAGTGACATTTTGGCAGTCTAACTGAAGACATCATGTGCATGATTAGCGCAGAATTGAATAGAATATCATCTAAAAATAATATTGCCAGTGGAGTGGAGATTGAAAAGCACACAGAGAAGCACCAAAACCAAACCAAAGGAAAAACGGGTTCTTAGTGGTGGAAATAGCAATCTCCACACGCTCGACTACTGTCCAAGGGACACGTACCCCACGGCTGTGGAGTCAACCCACAAGTGAAGATGCATCGTTGTGACTGTCCCCCCAGTGTTTCTAACTATCGCTCCACTGGCTTCTACTTATTTAGCGTTGTCACCATCTGTCACCAGGCAGAGCTCTCTTAGCATAAGCAGTCTGACATAATCCTCACACTTACCTCAAGGGTGTTATTATTCAGCGTCTAGAGAGCATCATACAGGCAAACTGGAATTTGTGGTGACTTAGTAATTTGCCCATTCCCACAGACTAAGAAATGACTGAGTTGGGGTTCACATTCCAAGGTTATGCCCCTGAATCCAAAGGTGTGTGAAGCTGGAGCCTAGATTTCATAGTCTGGAGTGTATAGACTTTGCGGGAGGTGTTAGAGGAGGGCACTTTTTAAAGAAAAAGAATACAAAGTCATGATCATGAAATCAAACATGTCACTTGGGAAAAGCTGCAGCAAATTAAAATATTTTAAATGCTAACAAATAACATAGACATCACAAAGAAAAACACCTGAAGGAACAAGAACTGTTTTTAAAAATTTCTTAACTGTACAATGTCCTAAATTTCTGGGAGGCATTTTTTATCAGTTTTACATAAAATGGTATTTTAATAGTTTCATTAGAGATTGAATGAGAATTCAGAATTGTTTCGTTGCATTTTTTTTTCTAGGATGGGTGATCGGATAGAATTATTAATCTCAGCTAGAATGCATATGCCACTCCTTCTGCTGGCCGAGACTCAATAAACACAGGAATTCTGACAAATTCTATTATATGTGGTTTTCATCAGAAAAGAGAAAAAATTGCATGGTGCATTAGAATTGTTTATGCTACCTTATAAAGGATTTTTTTTTTCTTAGAGAAAGTGTACAAGTTGGGGTGAGAGGCAAAGGGGGAGAGAGAGAGAGAATCTTTTTAAAAATTTTAATATTTATTTATTTTTGAGAGGGTGGGCGGGGGGAGACACAGAATTGGAAGCAGCCTCCAGACTCTGAGCTGTCAGCACAGAGCCTGACGTAGGGCTCAAACTCACGAACTGAGCCAAAGTGGGAGACTTAACCTGCTGAGCCACCCAGGTGCCCCTAGGGAGAGAGAGAGAGACTCTGAAGCAGGCTCCATGCTCAGCACAGAGCATGATGTGGGCTCTATCCCACGACCCTGGGATTATGACCCGAGTCAAAATCGAGAGTCGAACACTTAACTCACTGAGCCTCCCAGGCGCCCCTCAAGGATACTCATGACGAGAGACACATTCCATTTTAACCAAACATATGTGAGAACGAGAATCCTCAGCATTTGTCTTACACACTTGATGTGAGGAACAGTTTTCTACAAGCTAACTCTCAGATCGTTTATTTCAGAACTGTTTCTTCTTGGCCCTCACATGCTTCCAGGGCTAGAATCGTTGTCCGCCTGTGTGCCCACACAGTCCCAGACCACCGTTCATGGCAACAGAGTGAGGAGGTCAAACGCAAGAGGGGAGTAAATCGGAATGCTTTCCCTGAATGTGGGGGACTTGGGAGAAATTAGCACCGCAGGGAAATGACTGCAAGCCACATAAACACATTCCACTAAAATCTTGCTCTATGGCATTCAGTTTCCAAGAAATTCTTCCTAACTGGGTCTCAAAATCACCTTGCCTAGGCCACCGACAGGAAAGGAGGGTTCCTGGGGCAGGGATAAACTGAGGTAAAAAAAAGCGGTCATCAGAGACCATGGCACTCCACGGCCAGTCACCTTCCAGGGTCTCAACGTGACTGATGCAAGGAGCAGCCCTGGGAATAAACTCCAGAACTTCCAAATGAATTTCTGTGACAATGAACTTAGCTTCAGATTACCCTACACTGGGATTAAAATTCAAACTGATCAAGTGTATCAGGTGGACATGCCAATGAGTCTGGCGTGATCTCGGGCTGGGTGAACACGAGGAGGACTGGCCAGCAGGGTTTGGAGTGTGGACAGTCCCGTACTCAGCGCTCCAGGAAGTTGGACCTGAGCCAGGAGCCCAGGAAAAGCCTCTGGTGTCCTTACCGTTCTCTAAACTTCAGAGCCAGGTCTTACGTCACAGCCTCAACCTCTTCAGACATTGTCTACTTTGGAGGTTTGGGACGTTTTTTAACACCTTACTATGTCTCACGCCGGTTCCCTCATTAGCCATTTTTTGGGGGGTCAATGTCTATAACAAGACTATCAAGTTCTGCTGTCTCTTCATTTTATCTTATTTTTATATATTTTATTGTCAAATTGGTTTCCGTACAACACCCAGTGTTCTTGCCCACAAGCGCCCTCCTCCATCACCACCATCTCTTTCCCCTTCTCCCCCTTTCCCTTCAGCTCTCAGTTCATGCTCAGCATTCAATATCTCTCAAACATGAAACTCCTCAAGCTCTAAGAATTTGCACAGCTAACATGAAGTCAGAAGCTGGCCAGTGTTAGAAGTGAGCTCTTTTTGCCAAAACTTTTTAGGGCGTGTGCATACTAGGTGCTCACTAAATAGTTTTGACTGATCCCTAAAAGAAGCTATTCAAAAATCGCCCATCTGCCAGAATGTGTTTTGTAGCATTGCAAATGAGTTTACGAATGGGAGGGTCCTTTTATAAACAAAGTAATAATATTGTTTATGTATTTTTGAGAGAGAACGTGAGCTGTGGAAGGTCAGAGAGAGAGAGAGAGAGACACAGAATCTGAAGCAGGCTCCAGGCTCTAAGCTGTCAGCACAGAGTCCAATGCGGGGCTTGAACTCACAAACCATGAGATCATGACCTGAGCAGGAGTGGGATGCTTAACCATCTGAGCCCCCCCGCCCCCCCAGGAGCCCTGGGAGGCCCTGTGCGAACAAGAATGCAGCTCTGAGGGTCTAAAGGTCCCAAATTTCACATATAGAGACTTCCAACACAAAGAAAAGCTGGTACCAGGAAGAGTGTAGGTAAAGAAAATCTGTGCTGACCATACATTTGAGAAATGAGAACTTGAATCAGCTGCTAACATTCATTCTGAAAACGATGGCTGAATGTTGCAGCAAGGAATTAAAAAATAGTAGGTAAGGATGTCTAATGCTCCTCATGCTACTGCTTGGACTGGAGGCACCTCCTATCTCTGAGAGGCGGGGATTGCCGGGTCACACTGTCCCCTCGAGCCTTGCCGGGGTGCCGTCACTGCAGTGCAGGCCAGCCTCCTGCCTCAGACCTGCCTGGAGACTGGTGTCAGGACATGGGCCATTGTGGCTGCACCTGCTAGAAACACATCGCCAGATGTGGTATTAGCATGACGGATTGCGGGTCCCGCAGTTGATTGATACTGACACGATTACTAGCTATTTGAAATTTCTAGAGAGATGCCAAGTAGGAAATTACTCACAGTCCGTGTGTAACCTAGCCAAAGGCTGTGAAAGTATGTAAAAACCATCAAAGACTTTTAAGTAGATGTATGACAACCTGTTCATCCCCTACAGAATATTTTAAAGAATAAGCTTAGAACAGTGGCAATTTATAACCCTTGAAGCCATTATAATATGGGAAGGAAAGTGTTTTAATTAGAAAAAAAAGTATCCTGACACTATTTCATTTTCTGGTTACAAACGCTGTGCGGTAAGTCTGTAATTTCTAGGTAGGTGTCACTGTTAGTGGGTTTTCCTTATCGATGTATCCTGTGTTCTAAAAACATGCGTTTTTATATCTGAATCAAGTTACTCATTTGAAAACAGATTCGTATCTGTTCCCTTCATTTATATCGACATAACTCCTAGCACAATTCAGGGCAAGTGATATATATTGTCTCTGCTTTATTGTAAAACATGGTCGTAGGCCAGCAGTAGCTTTGGTCAAGTGTACACTGAAGGTCAGTGGACAGTCTGCAACGGATTGTGCCCTCCTCCTAGATCACCATGATTTCCTCTCTTTTTTAATTTTTAAAAAATATTTATTTATTCTTGAGAGAGAGGGAGAGAGAGAATATAAGCACAGGAGGGGCAGAGAGAGAGGGAGACACAGAATCAGAAGCAGGCTCCAGGCTCCCAGCTGACAGCACAGAGTCCTACGTGGGGCTCAAACTCATGAACTGTGAGATCATGACCTGAGCAGATAATTGGTCGCTTAACAAACTGAGCCACCCAGGCACCCCAGAAAGATTTTCTTCACGTCAGTGTTCTTATCATTTTCTTGTACTTAATGAAATAATTTCCCTTTTCCCTTTAGATAATACATTTTTAGACTTTCTGGACAGATAATCTGCTGTGGAATGTGCTTACATATTCATGATTCGAAAACACTAATTTAGTGCTTAAGTAATTCTTGCTCAATTTTTGTGATAATTTGCAGAGTAAACACCACACAAATGTTATTCTTACAGCATTTAAATTCAGAATATATTGTTAGTGTGAGAAGAGAAATTAAAAATGTTTAGCACAAATGGAGATAGTTTAAAACAGAAATGGGTGATAGAGGAGAACATAATTAGTTCGTACCACCTCTGAACAAGTAACAGCAACATGCATGACTAAACATGATTCGCTTTTAAATTTCCAAAGGGTGACCAAAAATGTTTCTCTGTAACTTGATGACGTAACCAGGGTATATTTCATCGCTTTCCAACTGACAGGATTACCAAGGAATTCCTTTCAATTATACTTATTTTTGATCTAGGTTCATTTTAAACAGTTCTCTTTAATGCTTTTCTAGATAGACTACCTAATTAAAGGCTACAATTATCATCATGCTGCCATTTTCTAAGTCAACACATGCACCTGTTTTGAAGATAACCAGAAATACATGCGCACACACATAATTGAATTGTGTTTCCTCTTCCTACTTAGCATTTTGCTTTTCTTAAATGTTCTACTTATTTTTGAGAGATAGAGACAACATGAGCAGGGGAGGAGCAGAGAGAGAGAGAGAGACACAGAATCTGAAGCAGGATCCAGACTCTGAGTTGTTAGCACAGAGCTTGATGTGGGGCTCAAACAGATGAACCATGAGATCATGACCTGAGCTGAAGTCGGACGCTTTACTGACTCAGTCACCCAGACTCCCCAATATTTTGTTTTTTACAAAGTCCTCTACAGCACATGCATAATTTTCTTTGTCCTGAGAGTCTTTATTGAGGCATATTTCAGTGTTGTTTGTGTATTCTTCACACTTAGCATGGGCTCCTCATTAGTGGAATGGGGACAACATTTTTAAATTTCTCCTAAAATCTTAGCTCCTCTGAAATTTTATTTCTGATGCTTATAGCTCTGGGCAGGAAGAAATGTGAGGTCGGGGGATGGGTAAAGATGTGGGAGTGAGAGGTAAGGTGTTAGTGGGTCAGAGCTCAACAAAATAATCTAGGCATCATTCTTAAGCCAGAGAGAGGATGTTTTACTTCCTTTCCACTGATTCCGAACATTTCAGGAGGCTGGCTTGGTGGACTTGGTACTGGGATTTCTCTCCTAGGCCTCATGATGATACCTAGTGACTTCCAGACTCTAAGGATATCTGAAGACTGAATTAAGAAGCTGGAGAAAGGTCCTTCTGTGGGGTAGTCTTGGGGGAGGAGAGAGGTAGAGAGGAGATTGAAACGGTCTGAGGAAGACATTCCGCCAGGTGCGTGACTTAACTCTGGTCTCTGGCAGACAGAGGAGGGGTTGCATTAAATAATCCTAACAAAAAACACTGTCCGGCACAGTCAAGGAGAATATGCCCATAGGGAGGGAAGGAGTCCGGCTAATTCCGCCAAATCCTCCCCATCTTGAATTCTTGCCCCGTGAGTTCAGATTCAGTGCATCTGCCCTAGGAGCACCGACTGAGGTGGAATGACCCCACAGCAAAGAGAGGATGGCCCCTGAGGTCCGGGGGAAGCACAGACGACTGGTGGAAATTCACAGTGTTCTAAAGCCCATTCAGAAGCCAAGGTGAAGCTGAGTCAGCAGGGAGGCGCTAATGCATCTCATCTTGGGAGAGAAAAATATAGAACTGAGGATGGGCTCTTATCCAAAGCCGATAGCCACTATGGATGCCAGCCAAATGCCCGAGGGAAGAGTAAGGCGAAGAAGAAATTCTGTTGCCATCGCTGGATTTCGTAGCTTCGGGGATGCACGTACAACTCCCATCACCCCCAAACCCACAGCTGCACCAGGACTGTCCAAATGCTGTGACTGGAGCAATGCAGCAAGTTCAAGCTGAACGATGACCTGAAACCTCCCTCAACTGTGCCAACACGCACCCTCAGACATAAGACAATCTGAGCAATTTTCCTCCAACTTGACCTGCAAGGTCCTTTAAAAGTGACGGGATGCAGCGCATGTTTGTGTCCTGAGTCGTAGTTGGGCTCATGAAGAAGACACTTCACATCCAACAAAATGCCTACATTCTCTGCATCATTCGAAGTGCAAGAGGGTAAACATGTTCACATCGTTATGTATGGCGGTTTTTTAAGTTACGTTTTCACTTATTAAAAAATAGTAGTCTGCACTTTCTTTTTGGAATGAGTCCCTTTTCTGATAAGTACATAATACATAGTTGTGGATCTAATACTATTTTAAGTATCACTCAATATAACACATACAACATCCTTTGGAAATTGAATCTCCATTGTTTTCTGGGGAGGTTGAGACATTTGGATATAATCAACTTTATAACATTAGTCCTTCATTGGTGAATTTCTTGAGGACACCCATACTATTTTGTAGCTTCATTACCTACCAAACTGGCATTTGCATATCCCATAATTAGCCCTCAGATAGAGTTGGTATATTAAAATCTTGCTGAGAGATTTAAAATGAAAAGTTTTGTTTCATATGCTTTGTAGTTGTTTTATGTGGTGTATCTGCATGGAGAGCTGAACTTGTCTGTCATCCTACAAAGGTTATTGGAAACCGTAGGAAAATAAGGCATCTGTAGATGAGCACTTAAGATATGAAACTCATTGTCTTTGTACGGTGATGGGTGTTATTGGGAAAAATGGATTGGGGATTGTATCCAAGGTCAGACCTTGAATTCCAGCCTCCTGGTTAATTATATATGGGGAAGGCTGAGCTGATGTGAGCATCTTGTCATCACTGATGTACTCAAACCACGCCACTCTACCAGCTTTTCAGCTTAAAGAAGTGGAGCAGAATGGCGTTTCTTTCTTACCTGTTTACACAGTCATTTCCAAGTCCAGTTGGCCTCTTGGGTGGATGGAGTTGGCTTGCTTGGATTTTGCCATTGCTATGACCACAATATAACCATATATGGAATATTTATAAAACTCTATTGCTGGTTTCACATATTTTCCTTTAAAATGAATGATTTCATAACCATAAGTGAATTTCTATTTTAATTCTTTAGCCTTTCATTTTATAAAAGGTAATTTTGATTTTCTCTATCACCCTACATTCTCCATCTTCCTTTCACTTCTAAAAAACCTAATTAAAAGCTCCCTTCTCTTTTTCTTATCACCTATTCTTTTCATAGCAAAATGTAGTCCAACGTTCTTGGACACAGTTCACACAAAATTTTACCTTGACTTTGGCCCCTTAGCGCTCCTTTGTCTTGGCAGTGTTTGATATCCTTGAACACACACTCTTTTAAAAAGTTCATAGTCTCTAGCTTCCTTTTATTGGGAGGAATTTGAATATCATTGTATCTCTGTGATGATTATTTCTTTTCATTTTTGGCTGGCTTCTGCCTATGTTACCTTTCCTGAAGGGTAGACAGCTCCCAATGCAAAAGCCAGATCCTCAGCCCTTTCTTCAAACATCGATTATCACCTGTGTGTGAATAACCTCTGCATTCATAGCCCCCAAACTACTGTGCCTTGTGTCACAGGTAGATTTTGCTGTGTAACAAATGACTTTGACTTAATTCCTTACAAAACAAAAACACAACAAAACAAAACAAAACAAGCCAAGTTCTGCCACAACAGGTCACTAATGTGGACTCCACTGGGCTGTCAGTTCCTCTCTGGTCTTCTTGGTATCACTCTTGCAGCTCCAGGTATATGGTGGCTCACCTGTTGCTGAGTTGTCTCAAGTGACCTCACTCGTGTGTGTAGGAGTCAGTGCTGACCCTTAACTCAGTCTCTCTCTCTCTCTGCTGATCTTGACACAAGTTGTACATTTTGATCTTCTTTATGGTAGCCTCAGGGTTCCAAGAGCCCTGAACAGAAGCAGGTAGAAATAAATGATACCAGTCAAATGACAACAACAGAGGCTCTTTGTCAGAGTTTACTATAGCAAGGGAGTCTGCTACCATCATTGTATTTGGCAGACCGTTGGGGAATGGAAGGATGGGGAAAGCTTTACAGTGGGAAAAAGGAAAAGCACGAGGTAAGTTCTAAGAGCAGGCTGTTGGCTCGGGGACCTTGGAGATGGAGTCACACTAACTAGGAGAGAGGCATCCTAGGTGGTTGGTTTCGGGGATGTATTTGGTTTGCTCTGCCTGATTGCAGGATGGACGCTGGAACAAGAGAAAGGTAAAACTGACAGCCATTTCCGAGGTCCTAATATATCAGGCCCAAGTGCTGTAGAGACGATGGTTGTGGGTCACTGTTCTTTTGTCTTGTGTGTTCTGGTAACTGTCCATTTGTGTGTTCACTCTCTCAATCTTCAATGCTCTGGAGCCTAATCTCAGAGTCCCATAATATCACTTATGTTGCATGCATTGGTAAAAGTAAGTCACCAGGTCAGCTCACATGTAGGGAGCAGAAGGGAATAGACACTTCAGCGGAAGGAGGGTTCTGGTTAATCACAAAGGCACATACAGAGACTGGAGGACGAAACCTGTCCTAACCATGTCACCATAACAATGTTGGGCTGTGTCTTCTTACTGTGATCATAACAATTTTCTGGGTCTTACAGGCTTGGAAAGGCAGTGCTCTTATTGACTGTTGCTTCTGTTTTTCCTATGTTTTCAGTGAACCTCAGTCATGGATAACTTAATGATTCTTCGCCTTGTTTAGATCTGGTTCTCCCTTTTACCGCTTTCCATCAGTGCTTCATGAATCCAGGTCCGAAATGAGACTTAGTTATTCTAATCGCCGTCTCTTCATGTTTAACCAACAGATGTTTACTGAGTTCCCCTCTGTGTTGACACCACGTTGGCAAGATGAAAGTCAAACTTTCAGGCAATCCGTGTTTTTAGCCTCTAGAACGTTAGCTCCCCCGCCCCCCACCAAAACCATCAGTTCTTCACATTCGGTGATTTTGTCCAGATTCATTTAATAACGCACGACTCTTCTTCAGACCCTAATCCGCAGCAGCACAACAGCAAGAGGGAATTCTGTTTTGTTTTTCTTTGGAGAATACCGACGTCCATTGCTTATGACCAGCGCTCTTAACCCGACCTTCACAACAAAACTGTGTTCACAACTATTAGTTAATGTTATTCTGAAGTTTGGCCTTTGCAAAGGTCTGACCTCTCTTTCTCATTTGCTTACAATTTGTGGAAATCCCTTTATGGCATAATCTTCACGCACACCATGCGCTGACTTCCAGTCATGTTTGGATATCCCTGTAGTCCATTGTATTCTCTGGATAGCCCACCTCATTAAACCTTTCCCAAACCTTGCTTCGGCTTTCTACTATGTGCTACGTGTCAATATTATATCACACCTTCGTTATCATGTACATACACAAATAAATGCACTGAAACCATGTGTTTGTTATTTTCTATTTAATATATGCACTCCAGGAGAGACAGAATAATTTGAGTAATAATATGCAGAATTTGTAACTGTTCTAAAATAATATTGGGATAGAAATACTAAATACCTACAAGCTTTGTTAGAAAGTCTTGTGGTGGGGCGCCTGGCTGGCTCAGTCAGTTAAGCGGCCAACTTCGGCTCGGATCATGATCTGCAGTTCATGAGTTCGAGTCCTGTGTAGAGCTCTGTGCTGACAGCTCTGAGCCTGGAGCCTGCTTCAGATTCTGTCTCCCTCTCTCTCTGACCTCCCCTGCTCATGCTCTTTCTGTCTTTCAAAAAGAAATAAATGTTAAAATTTTTTTAAAAGAAAATCTTTTCAGAATGTAAAGATAATTGTTGTGTTAATAGAAATACTGCCCATGACTTCTGCAGAAGCTAACGGTATACAAAGTAAGAAAGAAAATGTTTCTGTGGAAGAAATACATGAGAAAGTAAAATAAAAAAGGACAAAGATAAAAGAAAATAAACAGAAAACAAGATGCTGATTCACATGCATTTTTATTTTATGTATTAATTTAAAATTTTGTTTAACCTTTTTTTTTTTTTTTTTTTGAGGAGAGAGAGAGCACAAGCAAGGAAGGGGCAGGGAGAGACACACACATACAGAATCCGAATCCAGGCCCTAAGCTGTCAGCACAGAGCCCGACCCTGGGCTCAAACTCACAAACTGTGAGATCATGACCCTGAGCCAAAGTTGGACTCTTAATTGACTGAGCCACACAGGCACCCCTGAGTCATTTTTATTTTAAATAAAAATAAATTTTAATAGGCTAACTTCACTGGATTTAAAAAATACAACTACTCTCTTAATAAAAGAGTCAAAGTAAAAATAATGACAAAATAAGAATTACAAGTAAAAACCAAAAAAAAATTCACCAGCTCAAAGCAAGATGATTTAGCAACATCATGATAAGACATCACAAAACTTTACACAAAAGGCATTAGTAGAGATATAGAAATTATACACCATGGTGAAAAGATAAGTCTACTAAATTATATAAAATTCATAAACTTGTATTCACAGCAAATCTTTGAAGTAGAAAAAAATATATAAAGTGTAAAGTGGCGGAATTATAAGGAGAAGCTGACAATTCTGATGTGAGACCATAAAATACCTAGTATCAGAAACTTATAAATAAAGCAGATCAAACCTTTTTCAAGTTAGAAGTCCTTTGTACCAATTAGCTGTCTTGCTTTTATTTTTAAATTTGGTTTAAGTTTATTTATCTGGAGGCAGAAGTGGGTGCCCTGTCAGTGCGGAGACTGATCTGGGGCCCGTCAAGGACTGTGAGATCATGCCCTGAGCCAAAAATCAAGCGTCAGACGCTTAACCAACCAAGCCACCCAGGTGCTCCCTGTCATGCTTTAGTGAATGCTTTACTTAATATATAAGGAATATACATTATTTTATTTTAAAAAATGGGACAGTTTTAAAAGTTAAGTGCTCTTGCAAAGGAAAGGTGAGCATCATCCTAGAAATTGATATCAGACAACCTCTGCTATTGTCATTAAATTATAAATTTTTAAAAATATACAAAAAACCCCAACCAAAAGCAATTCCATACAGTTGAACATTAAGAACAAAGATTCTCATTTCATGTTACCCCCAAATAAATTCCAGATGTATTAAAATCCCAAACATGAATAATACATTTTAAATAATTATATAGTTTTTATAATAGTTATCATAGAAAAATATACTTATATATGGTGTCATATATAACTTGTATATGATAAAGTATATGTATATTTAACCTTAGGTGGAGAAAAGTTGGGAGGAAATGTAAAATAGTGGAATATTATTTAATTAAGTTATAAAAATTCATATCATAGATTGAAAAATTTGAGTATTACATCAAAATTAAATGATCCAGAAGATTATATGAAACAGACAATACGATGAAGATAAGCAGTAGTCTTGAGACTTTATTTACAACATTTTCATCAATTATATATATGTACACACACATATACATATAACATTAAATAACATTCATGAAAATGTACACATGGACATACACACATACATATACACACATGTATATGTAATGTTAATAACTACAAGTCAGTGAGAAAAAGAGAAAACAATCTAATAAAAAGTTAGTAAGGATAAGGCATGGAGCAGGAAGCCTGACTAGTAGAAAATATGGCCAGCCTTGTCAGACTCTGGAAATTCAAATTAAAAAGCAACGAGATAACATTTGATTGACATCAAATTGGCAAGTACTGTCTAGCTGTCTAAAATATGGAATCCCAAATGTGTAGGACAGTGTCGGAGTGGTAACTCCCAAATTGCTGATGGCAGTGCAAATTAGTATAGCAGTTTTGAAAAGCAAATTGGCACTGTTCTTTTTTTAATTTTTTTTAAATGTTTATTTTTGAGAGAGAGACAGAGACAGTGTGAGCAGAGGCGGGCAGAGAGAGAGGGAGATACAGAATCCAAAGCAGGCTCCAGGCTCTGAGCTGTCAGCACAGAGCCCAACGTGGGGCTTGAACCCATGGACAGTGAGATCATGACCTGAGCTGAAGTCGGACGCTTAACCGACTCACCGACCCAGGTACCCCGCATTGGCACTGTTAAAGTTAAAACTGTTTGTACTTAGGAACCAGTTATGATTCACATAGGTCCTGAGACATGTACAAGATCGTTCATTCCAGAACTGTTTGTAATAGTGGGGGGATTGAAACAGCCCTCATGCCTGTCAGCAGTATGGTGGATATATAAATTCTATAATATTCATGTACACATTATACTTTAGAGCAGTTAAAACAAAGTAATATATAGCTTTCAATTTTGAGTTGATTTCAAAAAACAAAAGAGGAAGTGGCAGAATAAGATACATGTGACTGATTTTCCAAATTTAAAATATGAATTTTATGAATAAAATTATAAACACTTTTTGTGTTTACACCAAACTAACAATAGCGAATAGAGAATAGAGATGTAAGTCCATCTTTATTATTTGTAGGGAGAGAAGAAGATATAAGTTGCTTTGAGTTGACTTAAAATAATTATTTCTGGAAAAATATCTAATGCTCTTTTGATAAGGGGTTAACAATTTAAATTTCTACCTTCAAGTACAAGAGTGACATAATGTCCTTTGCATTTTTCTATGAAATCCCTAAGAGGAAAATAACTAAGCAAATAATTTTTTTCTTGTGTTCTTGGTACCATTTTATGGTGCCTTCTTTGTTCTAATTCCAGGGATCTTATTGATTGTAATTTTCAAGTACTTCTTCCAGACAAGAGCGTGGATAGCTCTATCAGATGACGATAAGGATAAAATAGAGGTATACCACAGGGGTTTCTAAATCTTGCAGTTCTATATTCTTTGTTTATAATCAATATATGGTACAAAAACAAGGACAGAACTTGTTGGCAGAAATAGGCCATCACTCCAAAAAAAAAGAAGGTGGCCAGTTGATGCTGTTATTTTGTATCTTGGATCAATGGAAATGTTTGTAACAAATACATGTGTGTTAGCATTTCCCACCCTGTACGGGCTTTTGCTGGAAACATTCCGATGATGTTTTTGACAACTCCAACAAGGGAAGAAAGAGAATGTAAAATAGGACCATATAAGCCAAGAGTGTGTTTTCTCAAGTCTGACCGATCGGTCTGCATGTTCCGTGACGGTGTGGATATGGGAGAAGGGCGTGTGATGAGGGAGTCTAGAATGGCAGTGGGTTTTGGAAACTGTGAGAACTTGGAAAACGCTAGGATGGAGGAGAAGATGGAGAAGGAGGCGTCCCAGCTGCCTGCCCAGGTGTACGTGGCTCTCACGCCAAGGAGCAGTCAGGCTTGTGCGGTGCTGGTTCCAGACATAACCGAAGGACCTAGGGATAAATACACACAAAGGCAGATTTTTAATTCGTTAGAGGAGTTCTTCAAAAATTTAGTTGTGTGTAGACCTCGGAGGCATGCTGTGTACACAGTTGAACTTGGGATCTTTGACGTGACCTTCTCCTCTCAGATCCCCAAACCTGATTTACCAGACGTCAAGTCCACGGCTGTTACTTGGCCGTCCTGTTCTGTACTCTGTAGTCGCGGTAGCTATGCTTTGGAACTAAGACATTAAGGAACAGTAGTTGGCAGCTGCCATTCATGACCGGACACATAACCCTACACCCTCTGAAGTGCATATCCAAACTCTTTAATTCTGGTCATCTTCTGGATTTTTTGAAGTAAGTTAAATACATATGTCCATTTTCACTGAAATAAAATACTGCTGCCACAAGGCTGCCTCTTGGGGGAAATCCCTCTGTTCTGTAGGATTTTATTTGTAGTTAGTGTAACTATGTTTATATTCAATCTTCAAAGAACACGACTAAACATTTAATACTTTTTAACCAACTTATATTTGTAAGTCTCTTCTGCATGTTGCACATGGAAAAGATGTTCAGTGATCAGTTCGCCTGTGAAGGTAAAGTAGTTTACCTGGGTAGTTTCCTGATTATACAGATCAAACACCCCTTAACATATGGCTTTGAATCATGACTTGACTATTTTATTTTCCTTATTTATTTATTATGACTTACCCTTTAAAATATTTTGAATTATCGTTTAGTGAAGACCAGAGAAAAATTTTACACTACTGAATATAGGCTGATATAGCATTTATTACACAGGTTTCAAGTTTATTTATCATGAGAGAGACACAGAGACAGAGAGAGAACGCGAGTGCGCACACACGCCTGCATGCTCAAGCATGGAAGGGACAGGGAGTGAGAGAGAGCAGGGAAGCGCAGGGGCAGAGAGAGCGAGCAAGAGAGAATCCCAAGCAGACTCCACACTGTCGATGCAGAGTCTGTCGTGGGGCTCAAACCCATGAACCTTGAGATCATGACCCGAACTGAAGGTGGATTCTTGACCGACTGAGCCACCCTGGTACCCCTTGTTACACATTTTTAAAAGAATTTCGAACATTATAGTTTGTAAATTTTAAAAATTTACATAGTTTGAGTAAATAAGAGTTGAAATGTATATTATTTAAAATTGTTTAGACAAAGGATTAACACCCTGACACCTCCGATCCACCAGATGGTGTTCTGTTAGCTCACGTTCTAAATTAAGAACTTCCCCTTCAGTCCGTTTTATGAAAAGCTCCAGTATATTCTAAACCCAGCAACTGCCTTTTTAATTTTTTCAAACATTTTATTTTTTTGTCTTTATATACCACCAGCATCTTAAATCGTCTATTTCAAGTGAAGCCTATTACTGTCTCTCCACACATATAAATAATAGAAATCATCACATGTTACCCTTCATGATTTTTTTCTCTTAGAGATGCCACATGCCTGGGAGATTATTTTTACCATTAATGATGCCATCTGGGCTTCAAAATTTGGTGCTGTCTATTTTCCTTCAATCTCAGGACCCAGAAGATTCTTTTTCATTTCAATCCTTCAAGACTACTGTTTTTACCTTAATGAAAGCCTCCATTAACTTCTTCTTCCTAACTGTCTCACCATCTGTACCTCTTTTCTGCAATGCATTTTATAAAAAACTGTCAGGGTAATCCTCCTAAGGCTAAATAAATACCTTGTGTGATTCACCATGATCTCTCTGATTAAATGTAAACCATCTACCTGCCATATTACCTCTTTCTCTGTTTTGGGTGTTCCTTGCTTCCTCAGACTCCTCTAGGAATTCTCCTGGAGAGCTAACTAGCCAATAGGATGAATATTCTTTGTTGGACTTTGGGGCACAGGATGGATTTTGATGGAAAGGCAAAGAGGGTCTGGTGAGGGATATTTGAGTGGAAGGAAAGCAGTAGCTAGTGAAGCACGCATTTAAGATTCCTGGGCAAAAATCAAGATCTCGTTGAGGCTGGAGATCAGCCAGCATCATTCCCTGATTCACAGGGAGTGGAAGTGAGACAAGAATTAGAAGAATCGTTACGATCAAAGGGGCGCAAAGAAAGTAACAGAGGAAATCAGTGCACAGGACAGAAGGTGTGGGAGCGTGGGGGCTCTGGATTTCAGAGGGAGGCTGTGCTGGGGTGTCGCAGAAGCTGGCTGAGAAGTGGGCAAATTGCATTCCTGAGAGGGTTCTGTCCTCTCCAAGCTAGAGAGGCTCATTCAGGCGCAAGGGAAGCTGGAGATGGGGCTGATGATTTAGGGGTGATGGGAGCCCCCCCCCTGCATCCAGATGGGGCAAGAAAATCCATCTGAGCAAACATATGCCAAGGAGCTGAATTATTCCCGAGAACTCTATTTAGACACGCTATTTAAACAGTGTCCTACCGAGAGCCGTTGACGTGAAAGGATT
The DNA here is from genome assembly GCA_004023845.1 of Helogale parvula. Classification (NCBI taxonomy): domain Eukaryota; kingdom Metazoa; phylum Chordata; class Mammalia; order Carnivora; family Herpestidae; genus Helogale; species Helogale parvula. The sequence continues at coordinate 117,728 of PJEM01003486.1, forward strand.
TTTCTCCCCAGAGTGTAAGATTAACGGACATTGAGGTGAGGGTCTACCATATACTTAGGAAGAGATTTCTTTTTAAACTGCTGTTATTTCAGTGTTACAATTTTCAAGCTCCACTTCGGTAAATATTTGGTTTTGTAAATTAGACTTTGGGGAAATTGGTGATGTATCTTTGAAAAGGAAATCTCTCTATCCACACATGCTCAGTTTTTCATAGGGTATAGTTTTTACTAGGTTTCCCTCATCGTGACGTTCTGATTTCTCAATTTGGGATATTTCTGCAAACACGAAGTATGGCGATGGCATACTTACAGTGAAATCCAGCAAGCATCTGCTAAGCGTTCCATGTGTGGGGCCATCTGTTAGGATCTGAGGTTCATAGATGCTTCTGGCTGGAGCGCTCTGGTTGCCATCATCGTGGCATTGAGGTGTCCCGTGATACTGTCGGACAAGACAGATGACTCTCTGTAACGGTAGGAATGACTATTGAATTCATGGTATTCAGTTGGGCTTCATGAAAACGTGGGCACACATACCCTACATGCAGCTGAAGAGTGCACATTCAGAAGCACAAGTTTCATGTGTAACTAAAAGGAATTCTTTCAACTTAAACCATTCACTGTTGACTCAGAGATTCCCTGCACCTACTCCCATTCTTTCTTCCCCTTAGAAAGGGGTGTGGGCTGGGGCACGTGGGAGGCTTAGTAAGTGAAGCCTCTGACTTCGGCTTAAGTCGTGATCTCATGGTTTGTAAGTTCAAGCCCCGTGCCAGGCTCTGCTCACAGCTGGGAGCCTGGAACCTACTTAGGATTCTGTGTCTCCCTCTCTTTCTTCCCCTCCCCCACTCATTCTTTCTCTCTCTCTGTCTCTGTCTCTCTCTGTCTCTGTCTCTGTCTCTTGTACTCTCTCAAAAATATATCAAACACTAAAAAAGAAATAAAAAAAGACAGTGATGTGGGCTTAGTAGACGGGGGTACTTAGAATCTTGTTCCACATCCTCTGTTAACATACCACATCCATACTGTGGACCCTTGAACCACGTGGGGGCTGGAGGCACTGACCCCGCTGCAGTTGAAAATTCACATTTGACTTTTCAGCTCCATAACACTTCATCACAATATACGGATAACCTCCTGTTGACCAGAAGCCTTACCTGTAACAAAAACGGTTAACACATATTTTTTTTGTTGTCTATATTACATGTTACATTCTGTATTGTTCTAATAAAGGAATCTAGAGAAAAGAAACCATCATGAAGAAAATCAAACCAAAGAGAAAGTATATTTACAGTACTGTACTGTATGTATAAAAAAATCTTCACATACATGGATCCATGCAGCTCAAACCTGTTCTGTTCAAGAGTTCATTGTAATTCGAATTATATGGCCCCACGAGGCATCCGGAGTTACGCTGAAGTATCATGGAACAAAGAAATCATCAGGTTGTCAGCATTAATGCACATGGAGAGGCATTGTTAAGTCAGGGACTGCCATTACTCCAGAATCCTAGTGTTGGAATGGGGCCCAGAACATTCCCTGGTTGACCTCAGACAGCTGGACCCACAGGCACTGGGACCTCTGAGTTCCATAAGCCTCTGTGTGCGCCATGAAGATAATACACTAAGTGTCCGCTTGTCCACTTGTAAAGAATGGAGTCCTGAGCAGCTGAATAGTTCTGAGCCTTGAATCCCTCCCAGACAACATGAGGGAGGGGGTCTTAGGATTCCGTAGGTCATTTTGAAGCACCGGACACTTAGAAGTCCTTGTTTTCTTCCTTCTTTTAGACCCAGAAAGCTAACAGACCCCACAGGGAGAAAGCGTAGGTAATACTAAGAGTAATTCATATCATTTTCACTTACATCATGCATGCTAAAAGCTGGTGTGGACACTTATTGTTTTCTGTACTTAAAAACAATAGTATTTATGTTTTTCTTTGGACCTGATAGAAATCCAAGTCTGTCAAAGAACGTTTGTTCTCAAAGGGGTATTTATTATAGCTGTTAGAAGAGAACGGAGACATGAGCTGTGAGCAGAGAGCATCGGTGCACGCGGAGACCTAAGGGTCTGGGCTGCACTGTGATGAGGGCAGCCCCACGATCGGTCACGTGTAGCCCCACCCTGCTTTCTGGAGATGGAGCTCAGCCTGTGCACGAATGCTGGTCGGTCAGGAACCTGTATGTCTCTGGTAATGCTTGTTTACTGGAATTGAGTTTCTGTTTGAAGGGAAATCTTACATCTGGCCCCATGACCTAACACTGCCTCCCAACAAACACAACCTTTCCTTTGTACCGTATGTCCTTAGCCTCGTGAAGTTTATTCTTTATTAATTATTCTGTCATCTGTCTGTGAGAACGTAAGTAGCGGCTGAGGTGCTGGTTTTCCTACAGGATGAAAGGGACTTAAATCCCATCTACACCACTTCCTTTCTGAGCGGTCTTCAACAAGTTGCTTTATTTTCTACAGTCTCACTGAGTGGACCACTTCTACACATATTTAAATCTTTTCCTTTGGCATCATGGCCACTAGTCTTGTGTATTATGTAATAAAGGAGGAAACAGATCAGTCGGGATCTGCCAGTGAGAGGCAGGACACGACTGGGTGTTGGTGGAGCCGGAGATAGAAAACATGAGATGAGCGCCCCCCCCCCCCCAGAGAGAGACCAGGAGTCCACTTCACACCTGCAGTCCACACGTGACGGGGTCAGCTTTAAAAGTCAACATGGTTTGCTCCCCCAACACAAAACTGTGGGCTAGGATCCCAGATGGAAAGAGATCGTGAGGGTCCAGGGAGAGGTGTCGCTTGAGGTACAGATGCTAAGGTGGGTAATGGTTCTTTTCAGGAGAAGGATTGCAACTGTGTCCTTTAATATTATCAGATCCACTTCCCCAGCCTTTAAAATAATTAATGTTTAGTTTTGAGAGAGATTACAGAGAGCGAACAGGGGACGCGTAGAGAGAGAGGGAAAGAATCTGAAGCAGCCTCCAGGCTCTGGACTGTCAGCACAGAGCCATATGTGGGGTTTGAACTCAGAAACCACAAGATCATGACCAGAGCTGACGTTGGATGCTTAACCAACTGAGCCACCTAGGCGCCCCCGCCCCCCAACTTCTCCAGCCTTGATAGTATTGTGCTCATATGATGGACTTCACATGACGGACTTCACAGCTGGGAGCAGGGAGCCTCCTCACATCCTGCTCCCCACCCCCTCCATGTAATGCAGAAACATTCTCGGGTGGTGTCGCCACCTGTCCCGGCCTCTTGAGAGTCACCAGATGTCTCCTGGTGGAAGTGAGACCAGGCCCTCTGTCCCCTGGAGCGCTGCATGCTGCTCACTTCTGGAATCCCTGAAGGGCTGTCTCCGTGTCCCTGCTCCCCACCAAGACCCCACAGAAACGTCACGGAAGCAGCAATTTAAATCCCTGCTCCAAAGGTTATCAATACCGAGAAATCTGGAATAAATATTAAAAATAAATCAACTATTTCATCCTTAACTCGCTGAAGCTGAATACTGCAGAAAGCTCACATGTGGCCTGAGACCAACCATAGTTTATCAGGTGTGGCGAGAATATCTCAAAATTTATTCAAAAATGGCATGAATACTATATGACTATAATATATGAATAAAACAGAGACATATTAAACATAGAATAACATTCTGTATTCATGTGCCTTGCTTCCCAGATTTGTTTTTTATTTTAGAGCTTTCATAGACATTATTTTACAGAAATCTCCACTTGTAGTTTACATGACTGTGCTACATTTGTCACAGGTCAGAAACCAATATTGCTACATTATTGCTAACTCACATCCATCCTTTATCTAATCTCTCTAGCTTTTAACCAAAAGTCCTTTTTCCATTCTGGGATCACATCTAGGAAACACATTCCATTAATTCAGCGTGTCTTCCTGGCTCTTCTTGGCCGTGATAGCTTCTCCAGCTTTCCTCGTTTTGCTGACCTTGGCATTGTGTAGCCTCCTGGTCAGGGATTTGTCAGAGTGACACTCAGCTGTGATCTGTCTGATGTTTTCTCATGGCTACCCCTGGGGTTGTGGGTTTTGAGGAGGAAGACCAGACATAAAGCGCCCTCCTCAGCACTTCGCAGCAAGGGGCCACACCATGAGCGAGTGTGCAGGTGGCCACACTGCATTCGCCAGACTCCACCTTGTAGAGCCTCTGCTTTTCTGCCTTCCCAATCCTAGTCTTTGGAAGAAGTTAGGAGGCGCCTCTAGAGAGACGGACAGAGTGTCTCTAAGTTGTTGAGTGTGGTTCTATGCAGGAATCCCTCTCTTCCCTATGTACTTATTTTTCCACCTCATTCAGGATTCATGGATATTTATTTTATGCTCGGGGTCACCCAGATCCACTTCTACCTGGCCACTTCACATCCTGGTGTTATTCCCACTGCCGTCCACAAAGCAGTGACACCTGTCCATCAGCAATCACTATGCCCTCCTGTCTGTGTGCGGTGCCCCGTGGTGTGGGACATTGGTCACTAAGCATGGACGTGGTCACATGTCACCGCATCCCAGCAGGGACGACTTTCGCAGCACTTGGAACCGGCCAACGGTTGGAACGGGTGCATTTTGTCTCGAGGACCCAGATCTGCTCCCCAGTCGTAGGTTTTAACTCAGTTATCATATCACTCAGCAATCTCCTGACACTTTTGGTTCATCATCCTCTTTCCCTAGGAGCACTGACTTAAGAGAACATCTGGAACACCTCAGGACTTCCACATATATGTTTTTTAGTCTTTATTTTGAAGCACCCCATAAAAACTTTACCCCAAATCCTTCCAAAGGTACCATCTTGTATACCCAAAGTGCAGTTATCAAAATGTTCGTGATGACACAATATTATTACCTAAATACTGAGATTTCTCCCATTTTTCTGTCCCAGGATTCCACCCCAGGACCCTCGTGTCACTTTTGTCCTGTTATGACCCTGACAGTTTGGGAAATTATTGATCACTTACTTTATAGATGGTGTCTCAACTGGGTTTGTCTGATGTTTTCTCAGTATTTGGTTGGATTATGCATTTGTGGCCACAACACCAGAGAAGTGACTGGAACTTTGCACAGGCACAGGATGTCCACACGGCCTTTCAGTTCTGTAGCTAACACAAACCACTTGGGTAAGGTGGTGTAGGGTGAGCGTCTCCCCTGTAGAGTTACTTTTGTTTTTAAAATTCATGAGCATCTTGAGGGACTTTATTACCATCCACAGAGCCCATTTGTCCTCAAACTTTTTCTTAGCCTTTTCTTTTCATTTTTATTAAAATTTTTTAATGTTTTTATTTATTTTTGAGAGACAGAGAGAGACAGTGAGAGCAGGGGGAGGGTCAGAGAGAGAGAGAGGGAGACACAGAATCCGAAGCAGGCTCCAGGTTCTGAGCTGTCAGCACAGAGCCCGACGCGGGGCCCGAACTCACAAACTGTGAGATCATGACCTGAGCAGAAGCTGGACGCTCAACTGACTGAGCCACCCAGGCGCCCCTCTTAGCATTTTCTTTTGACCAAAGGTATTTAAAACTAACTGAAGGAAAGCATAAGGCTAAGAGAATGGTTACATTGTGGCTTTTGTTGAATATTAGAAGAGAAAGAATGTGTGTGTGTCAGTGAGCGAGAGAGAGAGAGGAAGAGGGAGGGAGGGACAAAGGGAATATTCTCTCAGAAGTTCTCTAAATGACATCATGTTTATGCTTATGTTTTAGAACCTAATTTCTCAAGGTTACATTACACCTATGCTTAAAAAAAAAAAAAGTCTAGTACTTAATTCAGCACCTAGTAACTTATAGCAACTAAAGAGTGACTTTGCCTGGCTTTTGTAACATAGAGGTTTTAGAATGATTTATTTTCAAATATTAATAGAGAACACTGAGAAATTTTTTAAAAAATCTCTCTAGTCAATATGTAACAGAGTTAATCTGTTGGAATCCACTAGACTCACATAGCACCAGAGTATGCATGAGTGAAAATGTAACACACATTCTATGTCATCAGTAGAATTCGTCCTTCTGGATTTTACATCTACTTCGCCTGCAAGCCTTATAATAATGTGTAGAGTAGGAGTTACAGCTGCCTACAGTCCAGTGAGAACACAAATAAGGGATTTACAAATGTATTTGAATATTGTTCAGAGCACGAGAATCCTACCGTCATTGGCCATAATCAACATCCCAAGAGTCATACATACGTACCATTCTGTAAAGTATTATACAAAGTAGTTCATGATAGTTTGCTTACTTCATTTAGGCACTCGCCACACTTAGGTGTACTATTTAGGGCGAAAATATTCATTTACACAATAAATAATTTTGCAGAACATAGGTTTTAAAAGTTGCCAGACTGTATTGTGTAATAGTTATGGTGAGCAGCCTGAGAGATATTGTAAGTCCCAATTATGTAAGGTGGCATTTTTAAAGCTTAGTAAAAATATATTTATATAGTTAAACAGTAAACCTTCTAACTAATCTCATCAAGTTGCCGGTTTTACAGAAGTTAAAGCGGGGGCACTGAGAATTTACCTGGCCTGTTCCCAATGTCGCCGCTCCGTTCCTGAAGCAGCTCTGTGTCTGGTTTCCTGTGTCCAGTGTGATCATCAAGTACTTTAAACATAAACCCAAGTGGATCTGTTAGAGATGAGTGGGGGCTGACGCTCTCTTCATGTGCCCACTCCCCAAAAACTCCCGCAGTCATGTAGATACATGTAGCCATTGGAAGGGGAGAGAAAGAAGGGATCCTGCATGATGCCCCTCTGCGTACCCAGTCCCTGCCCGGCACCCCTGCCCTTCGGCACCAGCTCCCCACACGTTACCCCCTCCCCTCACACAGCCCCAGAGGACAGAGAAGCCTTCTAGAGTGACAACTCTCTGATAACTCTCTTCTCTTTTTGCTCTGTCTGCTCTTCCGGAAGACATGTAAGCAATCCCTTCCATTAAAACCCACGGTCTACAACTCACGAAATGCAAAATAAAAGAGAAATGATTCTACACCAAAATCCACAAGGATGCGGATTAAATGCTTAAAAGCAGTGGAGCCAGTGGTGTGGGAGCACTCCGATGAGATCTGTGCCCGCCCCATTCACCCCCGGACCTCGCACCTGCGTGCGGTTCCCCTTTCTCTGTGCATGCTCCTTAACCATCTGCTAAACGAAGGGTGATCGCTCAGTCGGTTGTATAAGAGTCCACAACAGCGGCCCCTTAGGGACCTGGAAGTCAAGTAGCCATACAAGTGTGTGCCATAGAAACTCTTACAAGTGGGAAATGATGTCGATGGCTAAGGGCATCAGCATTCAGATCAAATAAGAGAAAACATAGCTGCTTATCAGACTTATTGAAAATATCTCCACTGCGTGAGTAACTGCAAGTTAAAATGCAATCAAGTTCACAAAGATTTAAAATTTCGCTTGCAAGGGAGGGGTGTGAAGATACCCTCATGTTAGGCGCTGTCAGGGGAGGGCATATAAATAATTGCAGCCTTTTTGAACAGAAGAGAGAGTTATTCAGTGTTCCCTCAACAATACCAGACCACCTAACCCAAGGTGAGAGCAACCAAAAATAGGCAGATATGAACATAATGCAATGGAACATAAAAATTATGAAATATGTAATGTGGCACATGATGCTGCATTCACTTATGGAATTTTTTAATGATGTTTCCACGGAGGTGGCAGGAAATACGTTGACGCAGGGATTATAAATGACTATAACAGGAAATATTGCAAAGACATAGGATTGCAGTTAATTTTCATTTCCTTCTTGAAAGTTCTTTGACTTCCTAAATGTCCTGTCGTGGCCACAGGTCTCTGGTTTTGCTTCCCATCAGAGAAAATGATACCCATACATTTGTGGTCAGATGTGAAAAAGTGACAAAACGGATGGTTGACAAAAAGAGGCCACCGGAAATAAACTCTTCTGATGGGAGTGTTATGTGGCATTTACACGGCAGCATCAGCTCTACAGCCTGTTTCCGTTTCTCTTGATACAGGGAAGCTGCACACGGTGATGGTGCGTTACATCATGGAAATGTTCTTCAGCTTTAGGACAGATAGGAAGACTGAGGGCAGGCGTCTTCGGCCTTGGCCGCTCTCCCACAGAAGAGTCAACAGTGGCCGCAAGGCCTGGGCCGCTCACCTGACAAGTCTCTGCAAAGTCAGGGGCAGGAACAGGGCCCTGTATCCAGGGGGTGTTTTGTTTGCATTCAGGCGTGCATTTGAGTCCACCTGTCTTTTCTTCACGTAACGGTGAATGCTCTTTTATAAATGTTTACTTTTTTATTTTGAGAGAGAGAGAAAGAGAGAAGAGAGAGGATGAGTGGGAGAGGGGAAGAGAGAGAAAGGAGAGAGAGAAAACCCCAAACAGGCTCTGTGCTGTCAGCTTGGAACTTTATGTGGGGGTGGATCTCCAGAACTGGGCGATCTTGACTGGAGCCAAAATCAATGGTTGGACATGTAAAACCATCCCACCCACTAGGCACCCCTGGGAATGCTATTTTGATTTAAAACAACATGAAATAGTTAAAAATGCAAGAATGTGATGAAGAGGGGCTCCAGTCAGCAATCTAGCTGTTCAGCCAGCCTTCTCCAGAACATCTGAGCCCCTGCACCTGGACAGACGTGCACAGAGAGGGTTTATTATGAGTAGTTGTCTTACAAGATTATGCAGAAGCCCCAGGATCTGATCCGCAGGGTAGAAGCGGCGGGGGGGAAGGGGGGGAGCTGGGGGTGCAGCTCCAATCCAAGTGTGATTGCCTGAGAATCATGTGCTCTGACATCTGGGCCCGAAGACAGAAGGCTCAGCTGAAGCAGAAGGAGTGAATTCATTTTCCCCACACCTCTCTGTTCTACTTAGGCCCTAGGTGGACTGGGCTATGCCCCGCCCCCTGCCCCGCCCTACCCTGGGAGGGGATTCTTTGCTGACTGTACTGATTTGCATGGTGATACCTTCCAGAAGCACCCTCTAGTGACACCCTCCCTGGGCCACCCTTAGCCAATCAAGCTGCCACATAAAATTAGCCACCACAGTAGTAGTAGAGAGCGTGAAGCCAAGGCAGTGCAGGGAGACCGGGAGAGGGTGCCCAGGTGGCTAAAATGCACACAGCATGTCTTTAGGGCTCTGACCTTCACCTTTCCCTGCACCCCGGGCTTCCGCTGTACTTCCTTCCCGTCCTTCCATCTGCCCTGCCCCATGGCAGCCACTCTACCCAGTTCAGCCAGTGACCCTTCAGCCTCTAGGGAATCCGTCACCTGGAGGCTAGTCCCATAGGATGTTGGCTACGGTATTTTAGTATAAAAACCTTTACTCTAATGGTACCAGGGATTTGCCAGTCAAGGAAACAGGGTGGGTGGTCTGTAGACATGTCGATGGTGTGGTGGTTGTGCCGGGCTTCTCTGGATCTGTATGTGTTTATGCCCATTGTGACTTAAAATAACTAAACATGGCCGCCCTTCTCCTGTCAAAGTGTCCCTGTTGGAGGGTGCATGATGAGTGGCAGGAGGACCGACAGCCCAGACCAGTGAGCCCTGCACTTTTGCAGAGATGACACTATCTCCTCCTCAAATCCCTGAAAGGCCACTGCAGAGCCTTCACCTTCAGAAGACCAGCTAAGCTACATTTCTCGTGTGCTTGTTGTGGGAAACTCCAGATATTCCTTCTCTTCATGATTTGGCCCAACGTCATATAATTATGTTAGGTCCACTTACGGTTTTATGGCAACTCACGAGTCTTAGAACCAATTGCTCTATTTTTACCTGTCCGTGGCCATTATTTCTGAACATGATGATCTCACCTACCAATGGACATGCCCCAAAATGTTCACTACTCCAATATATCCATAGCAGGCTGGGCCTTCACATAAATCTTTCTCAGTTTTCTTGTACTGTTTATTTATATTGAGAGAGCGTGAGAGAGTGCGTGCACAGGAAGAGCAGAGAGAGACAGAGAAAGAGAGAGAGAGAGTGTCAAGCAGGCTCTGCGTTGTCAGCATGGAGTCTAAAACAGGGCTCAAACTCACAAACTTTGAGATCATGACCCGACTGAAACCACTCGTGGGACACTTAAGCAACAGTTAAGCGACAGAGTCAAAATGGGCCCCTCTTTCTTTTTTTGTTTTGTGATGGTTCTCCAAGCTCCTTAGGCTGAAAACTGAGGCACATTCTTGATTCTTCATTCGCTCCCTCTTCATTCTTCATTCCCTCCATCCCCCCCGGGTCTCAAAATCAACCTGGGAAAGGCCCTCACCTTTAGTTCCTGCGGTGGCCGGACCAGCCGGCCTGTTACTTACAGAAGAACCTCCCGAAGTCTTCCCCACTCACTCTCGCTCCATCCCAGACACAGAAGAGTGACGTTCCCCTCACAACCGCCTTGTCACCCAGCCCTACTCAGAAAACACCAGGGTGAAAACCAGCTTCCCTCACCTTGCTTTCAAGACTCTCTCTCACCTCTTTCTGTTCGTATCGCTGGTGTTTATTCTCATTTCCTAGTATCATGAGTCACCTTGATCAGGCTGACGAGCCCACTTTTTCTAGACTTTTCTGTGCTCATTGTCACCTTGGCCATGCCAGCTGGCAAACCTGGTCGTGTTTGCTCTCCAAGAGAGATTAATTCCCATTGCCACTACGAAGGGCTTTCAGGTTACAGGGGCCTAGAGTGACTTTTCTTTTTCGTTTTTCCTGATAACCTTTGCTACCTGTAATCTAACGAAGCCTCACACCAAAGTACTTATTTCTGACTCTCATCTTTTGGTGTCTCTCTCATTTGGTTTGCTTCTTCTGTCTTGACTAGAAGACACTATGAATGTGTGTGTTGTGGCAGTCGTGTTCTAGGGCTACCACGTCCACCCTCTGTCATGTCTAGCCTCATGCGTAGTTTATGGGGGTGGGGAGACGGCCAAGGAGACGCTTATCTAGTAAGTGGGTCAAGAAAGTGACAGATGGTGGGTTACTTGGGTGGTTCAGTTGTTTGAATGTCTGACTCTTGATTTTGGCTCTGGGCATGACCCCAGGATCATGGGATCAAGCCCTGCATCAGGCTCTGTCCTGAGCATGGAATCTGCTTCAGATTCTCTCTCTCTGTCTCTGCTTCTCTCCCCTTGTGATCGATCTCTCTCTCTAAATAAAAAAAAAAAGTGACAGATGGTAATGTTACGATTCTATCATATGTGTACTTGACGATTGATTGTATTATCAATTCAATTTGGTCATCATTTCATTGAGAGTGTTCTTTGGGATTTTATCACAGTATATTGGTTTTCCCTTAATAGTATTTATCAAGTCCAGTCAGAAAAGACACCAAAGTCTTCTCACTATACATAAAAAGTGAGAGTTTCCTTCCTAAGCCTCATTAATACCTTTTGATTTAAAGGAAAGGGGAAAGAGTATGTGTGTGTGTGTGTGTGTGTGTGTGTGCACAAAAAATATATATATATATATATATATAAATGAATAAATAAAATATCCCTTGCCTAGCCCTGTCGTCAGGGGCTCATTGACTACAACAAATTCATCAAAGAAGGAAAAGGCCTTAAGGGAAATCCTGTGAGAAGATGACGCAATGTTCCCTCCCTGGAGGGAAATAAGAGGGTAGAGGGCTTCCTTTTGATTTAATTAAAGTGAAATCTTTTATTAAACTATCATAGCTCCCTAATATTTTTAGAAATCTTTGCTATGTTCATGAATCACTCTCGCACATAGAAAAATTAAATAAGATGAAATGAAATGATAATAGTTGAGTACTTTACAGAAGTGAGGAGCTATGCAGTAGTTCTCAGTTTTTTTTTAAATAAACTTATTTTTAGAACAGTTTTAGATTTATGGAGAGATTTAGAATGGACTTCTGATGTACTCCATGTTCATTTTCCTGTGTTACTAAGATCATCCATTAGTGATTCATAAGCCAGCATCAGGACACTGTTATTAACTAAATATCACAGATTCTTCACCTTCTCTCCAATGTCCTCTTTCTGTCCCAGGACCCCGTCGGGGACACCACAGGATGTTTACTCATCATGTCTCCATGGGCAACTTTTGGCAGACACTGTTTCTTAGACTTTCCTTGTTTTTGATGATCTTCACAGTTTTGAGGACAGCTTTGAAGGTAGTTGGAATTCTGTAGAATGAAGCTCAATTGGGATTTGTCTGTCTTGTAATCAGTCTGGAGGAGGGCACTTGGGGAGGAAAGTCTTAGAAGTAACGAGCCATCTTCATTACATTATGCGATCTCCCTATCAGTCTGACGGATGGATGTTGATGTTGACCTTGAGCATAGGACTGGGGCCCTGTTTGCCATGTTCCTCCAGGATACTTTCCCTCCAGTGTGCCCCCTTCTGCAGGGCACTCTTGATGGCAAGCCCACAGCTCTGGGGGAGCAGTCAGGCTCCACCTTCCTTCGGGTAGAGTGTCCACAGACAGCACTGTGTGTTCTCCCCTGGGGCTTTGCATTTCCTCTTCTTTATTTATTGGAGTCACTACGAATTCAAGGATATTTATGTTATACTTCAGGTTAAAGTATAATAAGGCTTTATTTTTTGCTATAATTTTGACAGCTTGTGCCTCTGGAAACTTTTCAGTTGGTCTCTGTGTTGGGTGTCACGCCCTGTTAATGTGGGTGTTTGGTGTGGTTGCTTTGGGCCCTTCCTTCCCTTCTGGCGCTGCAGACTCCTCTTGCACTTGCTCTGCCCCAATCTAGAATCAGCCATTTCTCCGAGCACCCCTAGTTCCTTCTGTCGGAGAATGAAACCCACATCTGGCCATGAGGTGTGCTATTAGAATTTTTTTTAAACTGGCGTTTATCCATTGCTAATAAATCGAGTTTACTAATTCATCGTGTGAGGATATAAACGTTAAGGCAGATGCAGAGATGACTGTTTGAGATCAACAATGGGGAAGAGTTTACTGAATGCAAACATTAACCATTCCAACTTCACTTTTACTGCCATCGGAGACCATTCTCTTGATATCCTTTATTCCACGGAATCAGTTAAGTGAAATGGAAAGCAGATGTTATGTATTTTTACTTTAAACACGGTTTTACTTTTTATTGCTGAAGATTATACCTTCATGGCTAATACTGAAACATAATTATCTCTTTATAGATTTATAGAAGATTAGAGACATTCAGTTACTGAAATGCTAATTTCCAGCAAGTGAACTTTGAATGAAGGCAGAGCTGACTTTCCTACTACACCACAACCACCCCCTTCCACGTTCACCCCCAACCTTGTGGGGACCCTGCCTGCGGTGTGTCCCACACTGGGGATCCAATGCCCAACTTGGAGTCAGAACGCCTGTGCTCACAGAGTCTCTGTCGCTGCAGTGCACTTATAGCTCTTTGGCCTTACTCTTCTGAAGCTCTCTGTCCCCTACCTAACCTCCTCAGCCACAGCCTCCTGCGGCACACCAGCCTGAGACAGGAACCGGCATTTGCCCTCACGTGTGGCCGCAGCGATCTCAGACCTTTGAAAAATACGCAAACACATGAACACACACATACACACTTACATACCTGTGTGATATTGAAGATCATCCAGTTGTCATTCTCTTAACTTTACAATATAAGAAAGAAAACAAACTCATTTGAGCAATAGGGTGTGTTTTTTAGAGGAGAAATCCACATTTCCTGTCCTTGAATGAAACAAGACTGCATTGCTTTAAGCCATTTGCATGGATGCGGTTTCTTGTCGAAGGACATATTTCCTATCTAAATATTTGAGCCTTATGTTTATTGAGATACTCCCTCTCTGTGTCTTTCCAAATTGCTTCATAAAAATTCAATGCTTAATTTCATTCAACAGAATAGAAAACATATTTAAAGCAAAATATAATGACAGGGTTATCTTGAAACTGCATGTTTAAAACCCTGAAGGAAAAAGATTTACATGTCAAATAAAAAGTACTGTAGTGATGGATTTTTAGAACTATGTCCTTAATGGAATCTAGCGGGGGAAGTATCTGGGTGGTCATTCCAAGAACAATCTGGACTCAGGTGTCAGTCTTGACAGTTGGAGTCAGTGATTCAAATCTGACCTCCTGGCAGAAGGGAGGGTCCCTGCCAGAATGGACTGGCACTTGCTGTAGGTTTTGACCCTGACTGTGGGAAGCAATGGTCCAAGCTCTTCTTTAGTTTTCAAAGTAAACAGAGAAGGAGGAAGAGAGGGCAAGAGAGAGAGGGAGGAAGAGAGGGAGGGAAAGAGGGGGAGAGAAAGACAGACAGACAGACAGACAAACTTATGTATCTGCCTGATATCTTCCACATAAGAGGCAAGAGGCTTCGTGGGGAAATTTGTTACAGTTCCAGTCTGGGAAGACCTCCCCTAAGGCCAGCAGCGTTGGCTAGAAAGAAACTGTTCGGCCCACTAGAGGCGAGCTTTCCCTCTTTGTTCCCTCTCCTCCAGACCCTAGCCAGAAGAGTTCAAAAATCTAAAAGAACGCCAAAAGTAGAGAAACGTGAGAAAACGACTGATGTACTAGTCTGATGATCCGGGTCGTGGAATTAGCTGTGTGGTTTCCAGGAATGGCGTGTAATGCTGAGTGTGTTTGTATTGATAGCATTCCTTAAAGGAAGTCCGGTTAACGGGCATAGACCAGCATTGACAATCCGCGTGGATTTGCCATCCACACACAAGGGCCAAGGTTTGGTTTTGAGCAAAACTGCAAAATCATAAATAAACATATGGCTATTCTATGCATAAGCTCATTCTCCATTTTCTAAAACCATTAAAATATTTGAGCTCTTTCCATTAACTTATCATTCCACTGATTAAAGCGGAAAATGTCCGCACAATAGAGAAAATATGTTTAGTAACACTTCATGGGAGTTCTGTCAGAGCCTAGGTGTTTTCAAGGAAAATTTAAGCATCTTAAGTCCCCTCACATGTATGAGTTGGGTCCTTGAAACGGTTTCCATATTAGTAATCCTTTAAGCTGGAGACATTCCATTACCCTGAGTTATTATCATGATTTTTTAAAGCTGAGAAAATTCAGATTCTTCTAGAAAGCAAGATAGGAAATTACATTACTAAAAATGCATTACCTTAGAAAAAATATTTGAAAAGCAAATAATATCTTATTATATCAACTAGGGTCATAATGATGATAGTAGGATGCAGGAGCTGAAACGGGGAACATTATTTTCTCAGGTAAGATTTCTGGTTATTTTAAGGGAATGGTTAGGACCAAGAGAGCCTTAATGTTCTCCTCCTCTTGAATAAACTTGTAATTGTGGATCATTTCTCTGCCCCTTGGAGATGTAAATTTTCTTAGAAACCCTGTGGCCTTTTACAGCTCAGGAATGTCTTTCTAAAGAACTTGGGAGCCTTCACTTTGAAATGTGACCATCTGTGGAGAAGGAGTCCCTGGCCTAGTCTGTCTGGAGGGGATGGAGGGGTGGAGAACAGCCTATTTCTCTACTTTCTTGGCTTTGCAAACAACGGAGTGTCCTTCGCCTCCGTAGAGGGAAGGAAGGAGGGAGAGAGTGGGGTTAGGAGACCTTCGTGTTGTGGCAGTGAAATATTAGAGAGCAGGAGAGACGACTTGTGTAATGTGTGAAGCACAATTGTACAAGTGCCGAAGTCGTGTGCACTGTTGGTGGGAGTGTAAATTGGTGCCGCCACCCTGGAAAATATAAGGGTTCCTCAAACCTTCAAGCTGAAACTACCAGAGGAGCAAGTGTCTGGGTGTAAATCCAGAGGAAATGGAAACAGGAGAAGGAGGAGCTATGGCTGCATTATTCACATTAGCCAAGACACAGAAACAACCTCAGTGTCCCTCAATGGATAAATGGATAAAGGTGTGGAACACATACACACACAATCACACAGAACATAACTCAGCCGTGAGAAAGAAGAAAATCCTCAAAAAGAAAGAGAAAATCCTGTCATTTGCAACTGCATGGATGCACACAGAGGGTAGGATGCTAAGTGAGATAAGCCAGAGACGGACAGATGCCGCGTGATACCAGCTCTCTGTGGAATCTTAAAAGGCTGAACTCCCAGCAACAGGGAGGAGGATGGGCGTCACCAGGGGCTGGACGTGGGAAGGTGCAGAGGTTTTGGCCAAAGGCTGCAAAATTCCAGTTATAAGATCTAAGTTCCGAGGATCGAGTGTATAGCATTCTGACTATGTTAATAATAACTGTACCATATATTATAGTCAGTGACAACTGTACTATGTCCTTGAAGGTAAGGGAATAGATCTTAAATGTTCTCACAACAGAGAAGAAGTGGCAACTATGTGACAAGGTGGCGGTGTTAGCTAGCTACGGGGGTGAGCATTTCACAAGGTATAAATGTATCAGATCAATGGGTTGTACACCTTGAACTCTACAAGGTGATATGTCAATGAAACCATGAAAATCTTTAAAGAAGTATGCGCGCGCGCACACACACACACACACACACACTATATGGAAGCAGTTACTCTGTGCACCTGTGTTATTAAAAATTCTGTTGTGAGTGGGGAGGGCGATTAGGGGAAAAAACAGTCTAAAAAGGCTCCTTTGGAGGGTGATGATGAATTTTTAAAAATTGAGAAAGGTTGATGAGGGCCATCCTGGAAGACCTACCAGGTAACAACTCGGAGCCGGTTCTCTGTCCGCCTCTGTCGCTCACCTAATAGCTGTTCCGCAGGAGAGCACACGGACGAAGGACACTGTGGTCCCCTGGAGGCGGGCGCTGTGTGGGGACACCTGAGTCCTGCCCTTCCTGTAAAAGGGGAAAAACATTTAAAATTATAATTCCTTTTCAACATGTGCTCCTGAGGTGTTAGCTGTTTAAGTTTTAAATGCTGGGGTTAAATTATACAATCTCAAACTTCTACCAGTTTTCAGAAATAACCCTTTACATTTGAGCATTTAAAAACTAGTTTTGTAACCATCGTGAACCATGGATCTAAGTGACCACGATGCCGATATATTGGCATGGGGAGAAATCGCCAATGTTGGGAAATCAAATTACAGAGCAATTTCCTTTCATTTTCAAAGCCAACCAAAAAAGCCAATACACATTTATTTTATTTATTTCAACTGAAAATACATGCTTGATGGCTTTCATTCAGATGAAAAGACGAAGCTACTCAATAAAGAAAAACAGGCTACAACATTATGTAACAAAGTGGTTTTGCGTTTGGAAATCTTACCAGCCTATCAGCTATTTTGTACCCCTCCCCTCCCCTCCCCTCCCCTTCCCATATCTTTTAGTGCATGGAGAGGAGAGCAAGCCAGTGATAAAAGAAAAGGAAATGAACCGAGCCCCTTTTCTGTGCTACCCTGTACACAGGTCTACCCTCTACTTTTCCACAACACATTCGAGATCGTGTTCTCTTTATTTTACAAAGGGAAAAGCAAACACATATAAATAGTCATGCCAGTGGCTAGATTTCTTTACAGTGATTCTTCCTTTCTGAAGCCCAGTCCAACCCTCCCATGTCGGTGGCTGCAGCCCCCCAACTCTGCTGAGCAAACTCGAAGCAAACACCGGGCTAGGAGGTGGATGCATGAAAAGGCGAGGCTGAACGTCCAAACGCCCAGGACCAGCTAGCCACCCTGAAAAACGGAGTCTCCTGCCTCTTTCTGATTAAAGAGCCCTTCTCCTTTCAAAGGCAAGTCTTCATGGATAGTATGGCCCATTTCCTTAAGGAAATGATCCAGCCGTGACTTCTTCAATTTCTACTTAATTCCCTCTTTGAAATCCTGCAATCCAGCCTTCACCTGCTTGGCCCCATTGAAACTATTTATTAAATCCCCTAATATCCTTTGAAAAATACAGACTAAATGGACTTGTTCTTCTCTGTGCTCATTTAAATGGAATTATCTTCTGTCATAACTCTGTTTTTATAAAGTACTGCCTGGAATTTTAATCTACTTCTCATTTTTGATACCAATTAAATTATCTCAGATTTTCTTCATGGGTTCCTTAAGTACTTTATTTCAGATCCTTGGCTGGTTCTTTCTTAGTCTGCTACAGGAAAATTTTTTAAAGGAGAAAAACCAGAAGAGAGACAGCAGAGCATAGGGTTGGGGACACGGAATAAAGAATCCACTTTTTCAGCTTGCAGTGAATCGCTGGTTTAGTTTCTAAGACCGTGGGCAAGGCGTCCAGTGTCCTGGACCTCAGCCTTCTCATCTGTAAAATGAACATGAGCATGCTATCAATCTCACCAGGGTGTCCTAGAAATAAAACGAGTTTGCGTTTTAAAGTGCTTACAAACAGAGCCCAGCACCCAATAAGCGCTATAGAATATATCAAGTCAGTCTAATAGGTCAGTTGCAAATGACTACAGCCACCAAATATGCCATTACCAAAATTTAAAAACATACACGTATCTTGTGTTATTTCTGAGCATGTAGTACTGGTTCTTTACCAATTATGCCTTTTCCCCCTGACTTTCTGGGTCACAGATATTTCACCGAGAATGTATTTTCTAACTTAATCCTCACAGTTCGATAATGTAAGGCAATTTTGGCCCACTGTACCCATGGTCAAGGTAGGGTTCAGTAACTCTTTTGTCTCCCACATAGTTGGAGGCAGGAGGGCTGGGATGTGAGGACATCTGTCAAACCCCAGAAATCTATGATTTCTTCTCTTTATGGCATTAATTCTAAGACATATTTCATTTTTACAAGAAATGCATTCAAAAAATATTAATCAAACACCCACTGTCAGCCAAGCACATTTCGAATCCTGGGAGAGATACAGAATGATAAAAAAGAAGAAGAAGAAGAAGAAGAATCCACCCTTAGAAACCTAATTCTAATTTGAAGAGACCTGTCAGTACTTCAGCAGTATTAAAAATAAAAGAGACCATAAACTTGGCAATCAGTTTTCCAAGTAAGTGTATGATTAAGGACCAGGAGATTGGAGCAGGAAGTAAGAGCAGTAAAAAAGAGCTTGTGACAGCAAGCTCTTCCTGAATTTAATAAAGTATAATTATTTAATCTTAAAGATATTGTTGTAATAGTAGGGTTCTGCATTAATTTACCAGGAGGGCAGAGAAGTAGTCTTGATAACACAAAAGGCCAAATGAGCATAGGCTAATTTGCACTTTCTCTTATGGACATCGTTGGAAATTCCTGGACAAAAAGGCAGATCGGGAGAGGCTCCTGTCTACGTCACCAGGCACGCGGCGTTAGACGAGGAAGCCCATTGCTGCAGCATGACGAAGACGGTTATTTCCTAGGTGACATTCCCAGTGCTCACGTGGTTCTCTTGGGTGATCCTCACACTCACAACTGCATACACTATGCCGTTTACAGAAGAGGAAACCAAGCTTGCAGAAAAGTTAAGTAATTTGCCCCAGACCCCACTTAGGAACTAGAAGAACTGACCTAAACATGGTAGTAGGTGAGCGACTCCCAGAGAGGGACGGCGGTGGGATTTGCCTGATTAAACCTCCTAACCGCACGCGGGGTCTCGGAGGGGAGAGCTCTGCAGTCGAACGCTGGTGTTTTGGCCCCCCTTTAAAATTCCAGAACTGTTAGGGTTTGGGGCTGTGGGCCTTGAACTAGAGCCACGGGGGGTGTTTCTCTCTACAGCAACAGAGGTAGCGCGCTTATTGCAACGATCACACATTTACTAGGCATCTTGTCCTTTCCCGCCGGCACGGGTGTGCTCATTCTTGAATTAATCCAGTCTTGTGGAACACCATGTTACGTCCAAAGATGAAACTTCTCAGCACAAAAAGATTCTAGCTTTCTCTTCCATTCATGGGGTGTGGGGGCCATGACTGTCTACCAGTAGGATGAGGGACGTCTTGATGGAAGATGAGGCTTTCCATCTTATCTCTAAAGGGTGGTCCAGCTTTAAATTCCTAGAGAAAACGGGGAAGCGGAGCAGTTTTGTTAGTTAGTAGGCTGATGTAACTTTATTTTTTTTAAGTTTTTAATTTTAGTTCCAGCGTAGTTAACATACAGCGTAATATTGGGGTCAGGAGTATGACAGTGATTCAGCACTTCCCTCCAGCACCAGACTCGTCACAAGTGCAGCCTTTATCCCCATCACCCATGCCCCCACTCCCTGCCCACCTCCCTCAAGCGACCAGCAGTGTGTTCTCTGTAGTTAGGAGTCTGTTTCCTGCTTTGCCTCTTTTCCTCTCTCCCTTTGCTCATTTGTTTCTTAAATTCCACACAGGAGTGAAATCATATGATATTTGTCTTTGTCTGACCTATTATCATTTAGCATAATGCCCTCTAGCTCCATCCATGTTATTGCAAGTGATACGATTTCATTGTTTTTTATGGCTGAGTAATATTCCGATGTATGTACCACATCTTCTGTATCCATTCGTCCATGGATGGGCACCTGGGCTGTTTCCATAATGTAGCTAATGTAAATAATGATACAACAAACAAAAGGCTTTATGTATCCCTTTGCATTAGTGTCTTTGTAGTTTTTGGGTAAATACGCAATCATGTGATTACTGTGGTACAGGTACTCTATTTTTAACCTCTCGAGGAGCCCCCATACCGTTTTCCACAAGGCTGCACCTGTTTGCATTCCCAGCAACAGCACATGAGCGTTTCTTTTCCTCTGCAGTCTCACCAACGTTTGTTGTTTCTCTGTTGTTAATTTTAGCCATTCTGAGGTGCTATCTCGCTGTGGTTTTGATTTGAATTTCCCTGATGAGGAGTGATGTGGAGTACCTTTTCATGATTCTGCTGGCCATCTGGATATCTTCTTTGCAGAAATGTCTATTCAGGTCTTCTGTTCATTTTAATTAGATTACTTGTATTTTTGGTGTTGAGTTGGATGAGTTATTTTATATCTTGGATACTAACCCTTTATTTGCCATTTGCAAATATTTTCTCCCATTTGTTAGGAGCTGATACCACTTTAAAGCCCGTATAAAATTCTGCTGAGAATTTGGGTGTTTACAAACACTGCACCTGTAATGACCTTATAAAATAACAATAATGCGTCTTGCATAGAAAGACACAAGCTCCCATCTATTGAGTCGAATCCTCGTTAAGAGTGAAGGAAACTCGGAAGGTTGGACTTCCTTCTTCCCCCAGATGAAGAGGCCCGTAGGGAGTGCTGGTTACATTGTGGATGGTCCTCAGAGTCCTCTGTTTGTATTGAACTGTGCCTGGGACTCTGACTTCTTGAAATCCAGCCCAGTATCTCTGAACTTACCAGTCAGTATTCCATGTTTACTGCTGAATATTTCACTGACATTCTATCTGCATTAACTTCGCAATCTGTAAGTATAGATGTGTGAGTAAATAGATGATATGTGTGTGTGTGTGCACATGTGCCTATTAAAACAGTTGTGCTAAATACATTAATATATTTTTCCTTTAGGTCATTATGTTTTTTTAAGTTTATTTATTTTTTGAAGGAGAGTTGGGTGCAGGTAGGGGGAGGGGCAAAGAGAGAGGGAGGCAGAGAGAAAATTCCAAGCAGGCTCTGCACTGTCAACTCAGAGCCCAACGCGGCCCTCAGTCACATGAACCCTGAGACCACGACCTGAGCCGAAATCAAGAGTTGGACACCTAATGGACTGAGCCACCCAGGCACCCCTATTAATATATATATATATATATATTTTTTTTTAATTTAGTATTTTGTATCTTTGGGTTTATTGTGATACTTGGTACAAATGACAACAAAAAAAAAACAAAGAACAAAAACAAAAACTATGTTTAGAAGTCCTCACAACATTGAAATAGAGGCACTCTTATTTGATTTATAACTTGTTTATCTTCTCCTTGGCTAACAGAGCTGAATTGCAACTTAATTGCTTCTTGAAGTCACATACACTTACCTGGAGAATTATTTTAATGATTATACTACAAATATCTGACTCTTCATAACTAGAAAAAATACGTAACAGAAAACAAGTCAGCAATAAGAGGAGTTCATAAATTATTGCAGAGTGAATTTATATCCCCTGTTAGTCTACTCTTTCCACCAAACATTTTCTTTAAAGGGCCAGAGAAGAAATACATTAGATGTCATGGCTGTATAGTCTCTGTTGCATGTGCTCAACACTCCCAGCCACAGGGGCGCCTGGGGGCTCAGTTGGTCAAGTGTCTGACTTCGGCTCAGGTCATGATCTCACGGTTCATGGGTTCAAGTCCCCGTGTCGGGCTCTGTGCTGACAGCTCAGAGCCTGAAGCCTGCTTCGGATTCTGTGTCTCCCTCTCTCTCTGCCTCTCCCTACCCACACTCTATCTCTCTCTGTCTCTCAAAAATAAGTAAGCATTAAAAAAACCCCACAGCCCCAGGGAATACATACACCCCTGATCCCAGCATCGTTGTCCCTGCACTGTGTGCACACCGAGTTGAATTTCACATACTCTTCACGTGTCATGCAACTGCCACCTTTTTCTTTGCAAGCATTTAGAAATGGAAAATCCCTTGTAGCTCACCAGCCTCACAAAATTAGATGGAACCAGATGATGCTGGCTAGACCTGGATGATAGATGCGCTTGTGACCAGTGACTGAAGCACAAGTTCAGTAGGACCCACAGTGAGATTCACTGTGACTTAAACTTAGATGATAATCCTCCAGAAGACATTCATCTTTGAATTCAGGAAAGGGCTCTATTTTATTCAGTGATCAGGGTTTCTGAACCCCGCACAGCTGGAAATCCCCAAGTAACCTGTGACTCCCCCAAACTTAACTCCTCATAGCCTCCTGTTGAGCAGAAGCCTTATCGATAACCTAAGCATTGATTATTAACACAGATTTTATGTTTTGCGTGTTATATACTGCATTCTTCCAGTAGAGAGAGAATGTGCTATTAAGCAATTCATATACATCCAAATGCATGTCGGGTACTTATTGATAGTGAGTGTCTCCATCTATAAAAATCCACATGTAAGTG
This sequence comes from Helogale parvula, assembly GCA_004023845.1. NCBI lineage: Eukaryota > Metazoa > Chordata > Mammalia > Carnivora > Herpestidae > Helogale > Helogale parvula. The sequence continues at coordinate 140,541 of PJEM01003486.1, forward strand.
GATGCCTGTAGCTCAATCCATGTAGGTCAAAGGTTAAGTCAATACGAAATTGGATTTACACGTGCATTCACTTTCCACTTTTATATTCTGTGACAGAATATATTCTGTTTATATTACAATTTTATGTTATAAATCGAATAGAATACGTTCTATAATGTATATGTGTGCAACGAGGTTATTCTGTGTGTGTACAATATATATTATGCATGTGCGAATGTGTGCATTCATACAAATGAAACAGCGGTGAGAATGTGTTTCTTGGGGCAGTAATCCATGAGAAGGGGACGTGGAACATAGCTGTCATGCATCTTAAAATTGAGTTCCATCCATGCATTATCTCACTAGTAACTAGTAACTTAATCCTTAAGTTTATTTTCTAATTTTTGTGAATATCACAATTACATTAACTCGCCTTTTGTATTAAGATATGATAAATACCTAAGCTTACATCATCACACCTCTCTGTTTGGAAACGCCATCTTGGTATTCCTCCTCATCTCTCTGCCCACTCTCTTTTTCCTTCTTGTTCTAGTTTTTTTTTTTTTAAATATAACTTAAAAAGTTGTACATGTTGATCTCTGGACCTTCTGTTGATTCTGACCACAGGCAAAAATGTTGAAGTCTTACAATGAAGAAAACATAGTTATATTTAATCAGTACATCTAATATTTATTTGAATGCACTTCCTTTAAAAAATCCAAAGAGCCTAATATTATGCAGACCATGCTGGTTTACAGATTTTCTATTCCAGCTGCACGTTTTTGCTTTATTTAAAAATAACACTGCAGAATGGCCTTGGAGAAAACCGCTTCATGTTGTGGGAGGGGCGGGGGGAGGGAAATGGCTTGGGTTTGTGAAAAAGCACACTCTTACGTTTCCACATCAAGAATTCATATCTGCGTTTTCAAATAACTTGGGGGCCACCTGGGTGGCTCAGCCGGTGAAGCATCCCACTTTGGCTCAGGTCATGATCTCATGATTTGTGGGATTGAACCCCACTTTGGGCTCTCCACTGACAGCACAGAGACTGCTTGGGATTCTCTGCCTGTCTCTCTTTCTCAAAATAAATAAATAAACTTAAAAAATCATAAAAAATGTATTACCATTTCTTTGGTGAAGATCACTCAAATCAAGTGATTTCTGTATGGAATGATGTCATCGCTTATTTTCTCTTTAAACACTTCTGGATCTCAGTTGTTTCTTCTTTAATTATTTTTACTGAGAAACTATTTTTCCAAGTTATTAAATGACCCCCTCCATCTAATTTGCCTGTAATGAAAATGGGTTGTAGCCTTTATTATGTTTTCCCATATGTAAGCGTATGAAAGATATACATTGAATTTATCACCCTGTGGTCAGAGCATCACGCGTGTGTGGTCGCACAGAGACCTGTGTTTATATATGTAAAAATGCATTTGTTATGGGGTCCCTAAAGAACTAAATGCAGATTTGGGGGGAATTATTGTTTCACCTATTTATGATATCTTCAACTTAGAGGATAAATTTCTCCTACTTTGTGTTCCTTGATGATATGGCTTCCGGTCAGAACTCACCTAGCAGGTGACCTGATGCTCGTGCAGTCTGGTAAACTGTGTGCTCTTATTTTGGGTCTATAACAGGAGTCCAGTCACCTACCCCTTATATCATGGAGCTGTTGTAAGGACAAGATCCAAAAGTGTTTCTAAAAGTGCAAAGTATAAATAAACATCGATTTCTTTCTGAATAGACACGATTCTCCCATGTTCAAGAAGGTGCGAGAGTGAGTCATGATAAGGCCTAGCATCTATGTTTAGTGCTAATGCAGCCACCAGCTTTTTTCTACAACGTTCAGTGATTAAACATTCATGACTCTGATTTCCTCTCTGACATTCAAACCCATATATTATAATTTTAGCCCAAGCAGATGTTTGATTTCTCGTGTAGCATGCCATTTCACTTGTTCTATTGGGAGACTGTGTACTTTAATGGTTACGAAAGGAGCCGCTTACTGAATATTGGAATGGGTTTTCCAACCCCAGAAAAGAGATTAAACCATTGAAATGTTCTTTAGCTTTAACACTCAATAGGTGGCTATTTATGCATATAAAAACCTGCTCTAGAAGAATGTGGGTAATATAGCAACATCAGTGGCTTCAAGATGGTGAGCTTTGTAGAAGTGTTTATAGCCACGCTGCCTGGAACTTCGCTGTTATATTTACATTTATGTTTACATTAAAAAATTCACCTTCCGGCAAGTTTATAAGTGAGTTAATAACAATATGGGAGCGGTGTTACCATGCATTAATATACAGATGCATAATACTGCCATCATGCAAAAAAAAAAAAAAAAAGCTTAGGGTGTGAGCTAACCACCTGTCCAGGTGTTGCGAAAAGTGAAACAATGTGTCATCACAGAGGGCTGATGAAGGACCCTAGTATCTTCCAGTGAACGTTGTGTAAAAACAGCTTGATGAACATGCCCTTTTTCCTGGCACCGTGGCCGTAACCACGGGAGCCGTAATTAAGTGTGGGTCACTGAGGAGCGAAATCGTAGATTTAATGATGGAACCATTTATATACCAGTAAATAAGTAAATCCGATGCGCAGTGTGAAGGGCAGAAAAGAAGTCTGTGTGAGTCCCAACAAACATCCCGGTTCACTAAGAAAATACTTCTCTATTTCTGATTTTGAATTTTGGGGAGAACAAATCAGAGTCATTTCAAGTCCATTTTAGCTGTTTATCCTGCATCTCTTGGTGACCTTTGTTGCCCTTCCTCGGGACTCCTACTTCAGAGAACGTTCACATTTTTTTTCCCTTCAGCTTATGTAGCTCAAGCTTTCCCCTTCTTCTATTGTTTGCTTCTAGAATTCAGACCAAGTTTCAGCCAATAGTCTATGGATCTCAAACACGATGTTTCATCATGAAAGAACATCTTACTTACATTGTTAAAAACACTTCTACATTAGTAAACTTCATACCGAGAATGTTTTTCCTGCTAGTTGATGGACGCATGCATCTCAAAACATTCTTCCACAGATCGCACTCATGATCTGCCAGATTTCTTTGGGAAGGTGAGATTTTATATGACGATCTCATAGTTGGTGGATGCATTTGACCTTTGTCAATTAGAGAATCTAAATTACTTCTAATAAAACTTAACTGGAGTTGATATCTGTTCTTTTATTGCTACCTCTATCTAATATGACTTTGGAAATAAATGTCCTCTAGAAATTAATTACTATGCCCTTAATTTTGTCTCCAGATCCTGGCTAACATCACTGCAACTTACTCTATAACTCATCCCATATCTTATAAAATATTCTGCCTAATTCTTCCTTGAGCCATTTTTAAGGTAGTTATGACTGACAGACTACAGAAAACAAAGAGAAACAGTCAGAGAAATCCAAAGAGAAATTTAACATAAATTCATTTTAATCATCTTATTTTGACCACATCAGCCACATTTACATCTCCGTAGTGTGGATCCATCAGTGGTTCCTACCAAATGCTGTGAGAGAAATCTCAGAACCTAGGTGTTATATTTTTATTCTTGACTGTAAAACGGGGAATTTATAGCTACTATTAATTGCTTTTATAGAAACATTGTAGCATTAATTTAATACCTTTCTCTCCATGTCACTCTGGACAAATATTTTTAAATCTTTGTTAGATATGTGCACAGTCAGGGAATTACAGAGGTGACTTTTATATTCCTCTCCAGGCAGCAAATCGTATGTTTCTTGAGACTCAAAGTGACCAAGAATATGTTTTTGGATATGTTTCCTATTTTGTAATACTTTTAGAATTCCAAATTTAAAATAAATAATTTATCGTGGTTTTCCTCATACTCTTTGAATCTAGAGGCATATTGGTGCTTTGTGAATTATCCGAGATATTTATTTAATGTCAAATTTAATTTTGATTGGAGTCTAAAAAATAATTGTATAATTCCCTACATCATCTAGAAACCCCCGTAAACCTGTAAGGCTGTAAGGCCATTGGATCTCACACCCGTGTCATACAGGTCTTCACAATCCCATTAGCTCTAACTGAGGAGGGTTTATTTGTTTATCACTGTATGAACCAAGGTGGGCCGAGTGAGGAAATGATGCCTGGATCCTCAGTGATGACCAAATAACACCCCATTCTACGGACAATACAAGGTGCTCAGGACTGGGCAGGAGGGGATGGAAGACTGAAAAATTACAGTCACAGCAAAGGATTGGACTTATATTGTCTTCATTAATATCCATTCTTTGTTCATGTTCAAGTCATTGACTTATGACTTTTTTTTTTAACTCATCTTTTACCACACAACATCACAGTTACTTTGAATATTAGCGTTTTCATATGCTGGTGTGAGGTGTGTATGGTTTGTGATTCACACAAGAGCCCCGTCCTCCCCCTTCCTCACCTCTGCCCTGCCCCTCATCACACTCTGGATTCCTGGGGCACAAGGGAGTGACAGTCCTGATATCAAGTGGGTCCTATTTGACAAGATGCCTTTTTCTTCTCCATATCGGGCTACTTCCTCCTAAAGACTGAAGAGGACATCCACCCTAGGCAAGATTTCCTGGAAACCTTCCTCTACTCCAGAATTAAGGCCCTTCAGGATTTTCACACCACACTTGAACTGAAAGACAAACTGACCTGCCAATTCTAATTTTATGAATTTCATAATTTATTGAGTTTCTTTGAAGTTATTTCCTAATATAGACACTGGGACACAATTCTATCCATGGGGCTGCATTCCTGAAAGTTTTAGATGCCCTTCTCTTTCTTCTTCTTTTGCTTTTTTTATTTTATAGAGAGAGTGAGCAAGGGAGAGAAGCAGAGGGATAGAGAGAGAGAGAGAGAGAGAGAGAGAGAGAGAGAGACTGACTATCCCAAGCAGACTTTATACTCAGCACAAAGCTGATATGGGGCTAGATCCCATGACCCTGGGCTCAGGAACTGAGCCAAAATTAAGAGTCAACCAACTAAGGTCAACCAACTGAGCCACCTAGATGTCTAGACACTAGACACTCTTCTTAACACATTTAACACTTTCAATATAATAGCTGGCTTATATTACAGATTAAACATGAGCTATGAGGAACAGAAGGAGAGGAGGACATACACAAATTTTCCATTTGGCATTTCACTCTAGGTGAGAAAACACAATCTCTTATTAAGAAAGGGAAATACTTCATAACATTCCCTTCTTAGGAATGTTGGCCAGGTGAGCCAGGAGGACCAGGAATGAAGATTGACCTTGGTAAGCTTTATTCACTTATTCTAGAAATTGTCTTTTTCTTTGGGAAGAGTAGCCAAAACAGAACTTTAATCCCTATTGACCAGATAGGCAAGAAGTACATTATGAAAGAAGAGGCATCATGCAAATGCCTTGGGGAAAACGAGCGTGTCTCGGGGTGGACATCCTTGACAGCATTAGAGAGCCTGAGGTGCTCGCACTTGCATAGGTAGAAATTGACAGATAGCATCTTCTAGTCTTGGGAAAGCAAAGTCCTTCTGCTGAAATGATCAGGTACAGAACAATAAGGAATACAAGACATCAGTGACCTATTATTGGACTTTGAGAAAACAGGTAAGACTCAGACAGAAGGAGAAGTTTCAGGAGACACAGATGACAGGCACCATTGCTCATAAATAAGAGTATCACTTTTGTGATAGCACTTAGTAATTAATTATCAGCCGGACTATTTTATAAATTCAATTAGACTTTGCATTCCTTAGAGTTTAATTGCTTTGTCCACCTCTCAGTTTTGTCAGCCAAAGCCTCCGTGTTTTTTCCACCTCGTAAGTGCTGAAGTGTCAGGTGGATAAATGTGGACTGAAGAATTATGGTGGCTTCCTCCCACCAGGGTGTGAGTTCCCTGATGCAGCGGTGTGAACTTTGTGGTTCTGGTACAATGTTGGCATATCACAGGCAGTGAGTATGAATGAGTTGTTGAATTGGGGTTCTGTAGATGAAGTGAATCTGAATGTTCTCAAAGCTTTACTCTCTTTCGTGCTGCTATTTTGATCCCTCTCAATTGCTTGGTTTCAAAGCCCATGTGCCCATCAGGTGTTTCAGTCATTGGACCTACACTAGGGCTCTCACCCAAGGGAAGCACGGTGTCCCTTTGCGGAAGACTTCCAGACTCTGGACAAGCAGGCGTGGGCTTCAGGAGGGCTCGTGAAGGTCCAATCCAGCGTTTCTGACTTACAGAGCTCTGCAGTAGCGCTGGAATGATGAAAAGGGTTCATGGTAAGAGGGGAACACGACAGTAAGCCTCAGTACTTCATGATAAGGAATAAAATCTGTGATGCATCAAAATAAGCACTGAATAGCAGCTCCTCTGCCATTGCTTTTGACTTTCAGAGATTCTTTTTAAAAATATTTTAGTTACCGTATAGTACAATATTGGTCACAGAAGTAGAATCCAGTGACTCATCACTTACATGCAACACCCAATACACATTACAACAGATGCCCTCCTTAATGCCCATCACCCACACTTAAAATAAGCCTCTGTGGTCATAAAAGTCAAGATTCCAGAGCTAAGGGACCAAAGATATTACTTCGTATCCCTTAAGTCTACAGCACACATTTGTTTTGTTAAAATTTGGTGTTATAAAGGTCATCTTTCAACCTTTTCTCTAGCACGAGAATCCTGATGCCCTGCCTTCCCTTAAAGGGAACCCCCCCATAGTTCAAAAGTAACCTAAATACAAAAATAAAATATGAGGCTAAAAAATCCTCTAACTTTAGAGAAATGAGCATCGTCATGCATGAAAGGTACTTTAAGTTATTTTAGAAATGTAAAATAAATTATCTTGCACCTAAACATCTTATTCAGAAATATGATAAAACTTGGCTCCGTTTCAAAATTCATCATTCTTGTAAATCGGTTTAGCCCACAAAACTGTGAAATTTCAGGGAGAAACAGTAGTTTGCTAAGATTATTTGATTGCTCAATGTTGAAACTTCCCTCGTCATTTTTTATTAGAAGACAACACTGAAATACCAGAAAGGCCATTGAAAAGGAAACGTGAAGGAGGTCCCTTGCAACCCTGCATTTTCTAACCATCTGACCTTAGAGCACTGTTTCTGGGTCTGACTTCTCCTGTCACTAAAATGAAGGTGGCAATATTCTCTCTGCTCCCCTCAGAAGGATACTGTAAGGAAAATGTATATTAGAGTGACCTATCCGGTCAGACTCTAGTCTATGGTGTTCTTAGGCTTCTGCGTACGGCTTAGCAAAACAGCTTTCTGTGGCTTCAGAACTTGTTTTAGTAAACCACTGATGTATACCCAACATCACAAAGACAATCAGTCAATACACAAACCCTTTATATAGTCATTCTGATTAAAGTCTTCAATTAGAGAACTAGGTTGTCTGCAGAAGTGACACCAACATGGCACATGTCTAGTCTCTTCCTTTGGACCCAAACTGAACCCCCCTTATCTTCAACGCTCAGTTCCTTTCTCCATTTATGTAAAATACGAGCATTTCATGAGTGACGTGAATAATTCCGACATGAAACAGCAAGAATGTAAGGCCTTGGCCCGTGTAAACCGCTCAATTCTTGCTGTTTCACAAGGTCCCATTCTGTGCATGGGCTGTGAGCCCAGTGGCCTCCAGGGGCAGCCTTGTCCAAGAACCACCCTGCCGGAGGGAGGAAGGTCTGTGACTGAAAAGCGCACCCCGAGGAGCTTCATAAGGGACCATGTTTGTCCATCAGACATATTCTTGATAGGACCATGAGTTGGAAGAGGGTAGTGGGTTGCCTTTGAAAGTCAGATTAGTAGTAGACTTACTATCAATGCAAGTCACCATTTCCATTAAAATAAGGTCAAATTGGGGTGCCTGGGTGGCTTAGTGGGCTAAGCTGGGACTCCTGATCTCGGCTCAAGTCATCACCCCACGGTCTGTTAGAGCCCCGCCTCGGGGGCATTGACAGTATAGACCCTGCTTAGGATTCACTCTCCCTCTCTCTCTGTTTTTTTGCAGCATTCTCTTTCTCTCTCTCTCTCTCTCTCTGTCTCTCTCTCTCTGAGACAATAAATAAATGAACTTAAAAAAAATAAAGGTCTAATCATTCTCTAGACATAATTAGGTACCTTTTTGTGGAAAGAGACACCATGAAGATATTCATGTAGCAAACAATCTAAAAGGACCCACTTTATGCTTTCAACTTGTTTGTTTTACTATAGTTTCCTTTCCATTTCTGCCAACTCACTGTTGCTCAGATATTTCTGGGTTCAGTTCCTCATCTGGAAACCAGGATTAGAGGGGCGCCTGGGTGGCACAGGCAGTTAAGCCTCTGACTTTTGGCTTTGCTCAGGTCATGTTCTAACCGTTCCTGCACTGTGTCGGGCTTTGTGCTGACAGCTCGGATCCTGCTTGGGATTCTTTCTCCCCTTCTCTCTCTGCCCCTCTCCCACTTGCACTGTCTCTGTCTCAAAATAAATAAATAAACTTTAAAAACCAGGATTAGGGGTGCCTAGGTGGCTCAGTTGGTTGAGCATCCGACTTTGGCTCAGGTCATGATCTCATGGTTTGTGAGTTCAAGCCCTACATTGGCTTCCATGCTGGGCATTAAGCCTACTTAAAAGAGAAATTCATTTAAAATTGTGGCAAATGTGTTGTGTGACTTTGTCATCTCCTTGTGTGACCCTAGAGAAAGTGTGTGAGATTTGCAAATGCGTACATAAAAAAGGATTTATGCAGGGCATGTGGGTGGTTCAGTCAGTTGAGCATCTGACTTTACCTCAGGTCATGATCAGTGGTTCATGGGTTCGAGCCCTGGATCAGGCTCTGTGCTGACAGCTCAGAACCTGCAGCCTGCTTAGAATTCTGTGTCTCCCTCTCTCTCTGCCCCTCCCCTGCTTGCACTGAGTCTCTCTATCTCTCTCAAAAATAAATAAACATAAAAAATAAAAAGCAGGATTAGAAATATTACGACGTATGTGACCAATAACCAGCTGTGAAGTACACCATCTATTGAGATGAATGACCGGAGTGATAATGTTAATGTGGTCAGTATGGCTGTAACTGTACTTGAAGTATGGGTTTGCTTATGCTGTCGTACTTGATGTTGAGTTGTGGATTTTGGTGACCTTGGACTCATCTTGCATGGCCCCACTCCAGGGCTGGTGGTGGTCTGCAGCCCTCTGGACCTCTTTATCCGGGTCCTGCCCTCTCTTCTCCGGTCCTGACCTCATCATGTGCATGGAAGAGCGACAGTGCTTTCCACCCTGCCTGTCCCTGTCTGCGTCTCCGCAGACACTCAGAGCGAGGTCACCAAGGGCACCAAGGGTGGCTTTTCATCTTTTTGGGATGCGTTTACCTGGCAGAGCGCCTCATGCAGAGGTCATGTTCGTTACTCATCTGTTGAGTAAACAGGAAGATCCTCTCCCTGTAATACTTTCTATAAAACCATCATTTCTGGAGCCGCCTGGCTTGTTTTTGCTGGTGGACTTTGGAGCAGCTTATAACTGAGCATTCCCGCCACCCCTCAGTGGGCATGTAGACAACGTAATTGGTCCACGTTCAGTGTTATGGGCAGTGTTTCCTGTGTAGAAGTTATTGGTGCCTCCACTTTTAGGCTCCTGTTTGATCAACCTTTATTTTCTTATTTTAATTTACCTTCTTGCCACGTGTGTCCTCTGGAAGTTGTCTTAAATCTGTTTTTTGGAGCCTTAAAGGCATAGCATCTTTTGATGTGATTTGATTCATTTGACGTTGCTGCGATTCAGTCCTTGGAAGTAGACACCTACTAGGCACTCAGAATTGAGCTCCGTGCTGCAGGTGATGAAGACGAGTTTATATTAATCGAGGAGACACTGCAGTTGCATACTGACAGGAAATTATACCCACGCGAGGACTGCTTTTCCAACAAAGGTTCGGGTGCAGATTGCCAACACTACCTTGTCTTTGGTCAGCTCTGACGATGGGCGATGGGCAATGGTTTCTCTTTGTTCTGTGTCAGAGCTCACTCTACTTATAACTTCTCAGATTATAACTTAGTCTTCCTAAGCATTGTGGTCTTAGTTTTTTACATAGATGCTAGGTATGACCTTGTGTCTATGTTTGGCTGCTGGTGTTTAAATTATGTTACATATTAAAAGAATGAAGTCTTGGAAAGCTCGACCAAAAAGCCAAAGCATGCAGAAGGCTGGTTAATGTTGTTAATGTTGTTAGTTGTGTCCGTTATTCCGCACTGAGAAACTTTGCGTTTTCTTTGCCTTGTGTTGGGAGAGGTTCTAGGACAGTCTAGCTACCTAAAACCATGATTGAACATACATCTCCTCTGTCAGCCCAAAGGCCAAATTCGTTCATCTTTCTTGCCTTGGAGATATAGTGACATATGAGAAATCAGTGAATAATAAGATGAAAATAGTCTGAAGTATCTTCCAGCCTAGAGAGTCAGAGAAACGCCAGAGTCGTGCTGGCTGGAGAGAGGGTGAGGTGCAATCCCATGCCTCAGGCATCTCCCTTTGCAAGACAGCGGGGCACCACGAGACTCACCTTTGGGGTCTTTCTGCCAGGTGAGGCCTCTCATGAGAGGGTCTGGAAGGTAGTCATTGAGGTCACTCAGGTCCAGTCAGATTTCATGATTCACTAGAGCTTTCGAAGATACAGAGGAGAGTCCAGTGTTGATGCTCACTGATTTTTACAGCAGAACCTGGTGCTCTGGCTCTTCTCGGTGACCTGTGCTACGTGAGTGTGGTGGGATTTCAGCTTTTCCTGGCATTTTCCCAAACCTACGACATCATTCTAAGGGACATGACGTAACCACTGGAACACTGTTGGGATGCGAATTGGGAACCTGCGCCAGCTGTTACACCTCGTTTGTCATCCCCTAAACCTCCTTCTTCGTGCAGATCTAGGTAAAGTCCATCAACCAGGCATGCACATAGGCCCGAAGAGCAGCAAGTTCCCTGTCCCTGGATTTTATTAGGATCAGGTCGTGATTCTGCGGGCCTGTTACGAGATAGAGATAATGCCTGGAGTCAGCAAACTTTCTTACAAGACCGGATATGTTCTGAGCTGTTCTGTGTCCTGTGCCTCTGCTCGGCTGTGGGGGCATGAACGGACTCACTGACTCCGCCTGCTGATGAAGTGTGGGTGGGGCACAGCAGAACCTATTTGAACTTTTTCATAGTTTGAATATTTTTCCCCTCTGTCACAAGAGGTCATTGGTTTTTTTTTAATTTAGTAATTTAAAAATATAAGGAAAACATAGTTAGTTCCTGAGCTATGTAGAAAAGATAGGTCAACTGTGAGCTCTGGGCTGGAGATTACTAATACTGGGGTCCATCACAGGGCAAGAGGGGGCTGGAGGGCCTTCGTGGTTTTTCTGACCCTGAAGGTCTCCAACTGTAGTGCCTGGAAGGTCTTCCCACCACAGAACAGTCGGGAGTGATAGAGGCTTTGGGACAAAAAAATGATCTGGGTGTGGTGACCGTACGGTAGAGGTATTGTTTTCCACTAGTGGGGATTACATGACTTCTACGTGGACCTAACCACTATGAAAGGGCGTGGTTTCATAATGCTGAGGAAGAAAGCCTGTTTCTTCCACCTCCTTCCTGAATGCATGTGCCTCCCACCTGTCGGCACAGCTGACCCAGGGGTCCTCAGGTCGCTGCTGCCGGGGCACCAACTCGCCGAGACAGCAGACACCAGTCTTGTGGATGACTTGTCCTCCGTGACCTGCCGGGATGTTCAACAAATCCTCGAAAGCTCCTAGGAAGGCAGAGGCTCAAGGCTGATTTTCATTTCCCATTTCACTTCCAGCAGCAGGGGCTGTTAAGGTGTTTCCAAACCAGTCATCAGTGCAGTTCCTCATGGATGAGCAGCGGTGTGGCTCTGTGCTTGCCCTGTTCCGCCGCCAGGTTCACGGTCTAGCTTGGTTCCTCTAGACTGTGAGCCATTCTCTTCCCTTGTAAGCACAGTGCGTGGCCGAGTTTGATCACAGCGCCGAGCATGATGTCCCGTGCACATGCTGCCTGAACAGCCATTCCAAGTTTGCTATCCGCTTGGGTTTTTTTGGGTTTTGTTTGTTTACAGTTCACACAACACTTTCTCTATGGACATCCACACAGGTTCCAGTGGACCACATCTGTCCTATCACGTCTCTTCTTCCCCATGAAGTTTGTCCTTATCCCTAGGGAAATACTTATAAAAGATTCTCAAAAATGGCTTAAAGCATAGAGACCGTGACCGTAGAGCAAACACTACTGTATACTTCTGGCTAATAAGATCATTGTTTCTATACACGTTGAATGCAAATGATGAGTGATTTTTATATCATTATTTTTGCAAACTGAAGGAAACATGATTTTATTTTGAAAACATATTTGTAATATCTTGGCCTTTGTCACTTTGATTCTTGCTTGTTTTCATTAATACGTCTCTCATGAGGGATCAGCGCTCATGTAACCCACACCTCAGCAAGTCATGCTTACATACACAGAAAGAGATCAAAAGTGAGAGTGGAAACATATTTGAGAAAAGTTCAGTTTTAGACTAAATTTCTTCCTTAGTCCAAGAGAAGATAGAAAGCAATCTTGTGTTTGGAATCGCTGGGGATATTTAGAAACAAGGCAGCAGGGGTTCCTGGGTGGCTCAGTCAACTGAAAACTCCAACTCTTGATTTTGGCTCAGGTCATGATCTCATGATTCGTGCGTTTGAACCCTGCATCAGGCTCTGTGCTGACAGTGTGGAGCCTGTTTGGGATTCTCTCCCTCCCCCTCTCTCTGCCCCTCCCCTGCTCGTGACCTGCTCTCTCTGAAAAGAAACAAATAAACTTAAAACCAAACAAAAGTACCAAGGCAACAAATCTGGGAGAAGTGAAACTGATCTGAAGGCCACACCTTAAACATGTGTGTCAAGTGGATATGAGTGACTGAATGAGTGAACACAGCTAATGAATGATTGTGTCACAGGTGCCTTTGGGAAGGTGAGAAGAGGAGAGGGAATCTCTAAGAAGAGCATTCAAGAGAAGTATAAAAACATAGACATGAAAAACAGATCGAGACAATATTTCTCAAATGAACTATGAGTGGTTTTTTTTTAGGTTTATTTATTTTGAGAGAGAGCATGGGAGAAGGGCAGAGAGAGAGGGAGAAAGAGAATCCCATGCAGGCTCTGCTTTATCAGCGCAGATCCTCATGTGGGGCCGGAGCCCAGGAACGTGAAGTCAAGACCTGAGCCAAAATCAAGACACTCAGCTGAAGGAGTCACCCAGGCGCCCCTGAGTGTGGTTTTTAATACGCCAAAACATGTCTTCACAGCGTGCTTGCGCTCTACAGTCCAGAACGCGTGTATATTCGTGATCTCACAGTGCCAGTGCTTCTGGTGCCCGCAGGAGTCATGGCAGCACTGATTTTGGACATAAAGAGCACTTCTTGTGAATTTTTATGACATTTTTCTTGGCAGTGGTAAAAACTAAATAAACCCGCAAAATTGTTTATCATACTTAACCAGACATACTTAACTGCGAAAATGTAGGAGAAGAAAAACAAATTGAGATGGAGAACATCCTTCCCAATGGAGGAGGCACTTGCCAAAGGGGATTTTATTTGTTAACCATAAGAAGCTTTACTGGTATCAAGTAGAGCAAAGAAAAAGTGGCAAAGACCGGGTCAGTGGACCCTAAAGTAGAGGGTGTGGCTTATCCTCCAAGGAGCTGGCTCATCAGCTGTGTGTTTTCATCTAACTGTGCACAACTACATCCTTGAAATGCAGGGCATGCTGTGGCTTCCTACAGGCAGGAGGGTGGACATTTACTGTGACCTTCCCCTCCTGGGAGATAAACCAGCCCATTTCCCTTGGGAAGGGAACAGCACATGGCCAGGCAGACCCTTCCTCCTAGAATCCTGAAGAAGGGATCTGTACAGGTTCCAGTGGACCAGACTGGACTCGGGGAACACTGCACTTTTCTGCTCTCTGGTGCCTTCTCTTCACCAGCCCTGGGGCTTGTCTTACTGTATCATCCATCAGGATGAGGATGCTGACAATACGTAACAACTCGGGAGGGGGTTGAGTGAGCACATCTGTACACCCCAGGGAAGCCTGAGAGTCCACGTTGACAATAACTCCGCCCAGACAGGTGGAACCCTCAGACGCATTGTCCCTTGGCGTCCCGGGAGGTCTGAGAGCGGTTCAGTTGGTGCATTTGAAGGCACATCCCAGTGACAAATACACCACAGTGATAGAGCGAGTGACACAGAGTCGGCTGGACCCACACCTGACCCCGACCCCAACTCCCATTCAATACACAAGTATGTATCTTCTGTATGAGATTAAAACACAGAATTTAATAAAGACTTTATGAGAGTAAATTAGGACAGTAAACTCCCCCCTCAGAGCAGGAGAACTATGATTTATTCAACTATATACTGGTCTGCATATAATTCAAATTTCTTCAGATGCCAGAAATACTATTTAATTTAAGGGGAAAAAATATCAGGGGCTCCTGGGCGGCTCAGCTGGTTACGTGCCCCACTCTTGATTTCGGCTCAGGGCATGATCTCAACGTTCATGGGTTCGAGCCCCACATTGGGCTCTGTGCTATGAGAAGCCTGAGTGGGATTCTCTCTCTCTTTCTGTCTCTCTCTCCCTCCCTCCTCCTCCCTCCCTCCCCATCTCTGCCCTTCCCCTGCTCATGCTCTCTCCATGTCTCTCAAAGTAAATAAATGAATAAACTTTAAAAGAAACAAAACAATTATTAACAGAACTGATTCTTTCTATTTTATAATGCAGGCTAACATTCAAGGCAGGCCCTCTTGAACTTTTATTTTTTGTTTCATACTTGTTTTTCAGTGGGTTTGACAAAGTGTTTGAAAAACAATAATTTCCCCTTCCTTGTTTCATATGCTATCTGAGGATAATCACTTCATCAAGGGGCATCCGTTATGCCTTCCATATGGAATGGTGGCCCAACCCTCTTTCTGTATTTTTCCAAGAAGGGGTGATTTGTTGTTTTCTTTACCTGCCACGTATCAGGTTCACATAAGTGACGGAGAATCACTGCACTGCTAACTGGAACACAAGGACATTTCAAAGAATGTGTAGCACGAGTGAAAACCACACACATATGATTGGTAAGAGACTAGTAGTATGTCTCATACCTATCTTTGAGGTAACACTTCTGTCTGCATTATTGCAACAGGCACACACACACTTCAGGGCTGAGCTGTTGGACACCCTGTTGGCAGTCAGGCACGAGGAGCTTGGAGGTAGCACCCCACATTCTCATCCCTTAAATGTAGACTCCGTGGTGCTTGGAACACAGCACGTGCTGTTTTTGCTGTTTGCTATTATTCTCATTGGGAGGTCAATATTACCAGACTATTATTCATTTAATGTATAAGAGAAATATTTAACAATCATTTTCTGCAAAGAAGATAGAAAAATAGTTATATTGTCCTTGGCTTTAAGGTGTTACTATGGCGTGGACACTAGACAGCATCTCACTGTCCCACAGACATGGAAAGTGAGACCTTTGGTCTTAAAGGAATTCAGTTTTTGTTTTGCTTCATGGCATAGTCCTTCACTAAATTTTGGTATTCCTTTCCCATAACTTTGTTTTCTTTGTTTCTTTTTTAATTTTTTAACGTGTTTATTATTGAGAGAGAGAGAGAGAGAGCATGAGCAGGGGAGGGGCAGAGAGAAGGGGAGACATGGAATCTGAAGCAGGCTCCAGGCTCTGAGCTGTCAGCACAGAACTCAATGTGGGGCTCAAAGTCACAAACCCTGAGATCATGACCAGAGCTGAAGTCGGACGCTTACCTGACTGAGTCACCCAGGTGGTGCCCCTGTTTTCTTCATTTTTAAAAAGTCATTATAACAGTGTTCCTTAAAAAGGTAAAAAAATAAAAATAAAAATAAAAGTAAAGCATTTGTATGTGCATACATGTAGTTCTTCCTCCACAGAGGGCAGATTTCCTTTTAGCATCATTTTTACATTTCCTGAATCTCTCATAGGATGTTGATGATGTCTTTCTATCGAGGATGGTAATTATGAGTTATCAATGGTTGGCTACCTTTTAAGCCCAGAGGACATGTGTGAACCTAGCACACATCTCAGGGTCCGGACATGGTACCTGCATCATATTGCAGATCCTCAGCAGAGCAGTAAAGAGATACCCAGGTGGTCTTAGAAATGTCCACATCCTACCTCTGTGCTCGTATTTGAGAGGAGAGCTTGGAATTTAAAAAAAAATGTTTTTCACTACATTAATTCACAAACTTCCTAATCTGCCATTTTCTCCACTAACATTATCAACACTGAGTCTTCAGACAGAGTGTAATTTTGTGCCGAAATAGCACTAGCAATAATATAGTGAAAACAACACGAGTTGACTTGTTCATTACTATCTTTCCATTTAAATTCCATGCTTACTTAAGTTAATGATTTTGAGCCACAGAGCGTATATGATAGAGAATTACAAAAATGGAGGTGTCCATCTACAAACCAGAAGACTGAGAGTCACCCATCAAAACGTATTGTGTATTTCATGAGCTCCCCTCTGACTGTGAGTCTGGTGGCTCCAGTTCCTCACGCAAAGGAAGGCTGTGTCACCGACAGGGAGTCCTTCAGCCATGTGATTCGAAAGCACTCTGTGAACTTAGTTACATTAACTGAAGGTTGTAAGTCATGTGCTCCAAGCTAGGTTGCTAGCAGGTGTAAGATGAACCAGGCCCTTCTCTTCACACGTCTGGACCCCTTGCACCTTGCACCTTCCCCACGGCTCCATGGCAACCAGGACGGTCGGGACCCTCTCTCCGTGCCGTGTCTCTAACGGCACTCATGCTCTCCTTTGCCAAGTCCTGTCAGGACTCATGTGAGACCCCAGTCTCAGACCACCTGGCATCCATAGGAGAAAGTTCTGGCAAAATGCCTGAAGGGGGATGGAGATGTGTAGGAAGGGGGGAAATTTGATGTTCTCTTAGTGGGTCTTTAAATAAACCAATGCACTTCATTGACTTCCCATCTTACTTTCTATCTGATAAAAATATGCATTTATGCTCTAACAAAGCAGCAAACTGAAACAAAGCAAAATCATTTGTGTTTTCACAATGTATATTGTTTATTTCATGTGACATCTGGTCTCACATTCTGTCATGTGCTGGAGAATTATACTGGCCACCCCTCAACGGAGCCTAGAATCCATTGTATTTTGGGGAACAACTTAAAATGTTAAATATTCTTACGTGGTCAAGGGACGCTGAGCGCTCCACTCTATTCTGTCCCTTGGACGTCTCCACCTGCCATCTGTCTTTCAGGAAACTTACAGATCACAAGCAAGGTGCCCTGAACTGAACTTAGGCCAAAAAAATGTAGCTGATCCTGTGTTTTTCTATCTGTATCTCTGCGCCAGGTACATAGATGATCTTCAGTGTGCGGGGGGTGCTTCTCTTCCTGCTGCTCTTCAGATGTGTTGGTGGGAAAGATGGCCTCCTTCCATTTCCTGGGAGATTCCTTCTTTCTAGCAATCCTCCAGTGTCACCATATGTGACGCTCCCTCCCTCATGGAGCTGCCTTTACCCATGGAACGCTTTTTCTTCATCCCTGGCTGGCTTATAGATTTCATATGCAATATAAAGGGAGGGTGTCTACGTGTGCCGTATTTTGTCATTTTTTTCTTAGTACCTTTATGTGGACATTCAACAACAACAAAAACACAGTGATTTGCAAAATATCAAACATCAGGAAAACCTCTGAGGTCAATCTTGTACTTACATCTTCCAGTTTAATCCGGTATTTATTCTGACATGAGTTGCTTTCTACCAGTTTACTACTGCCAAGGAGAGAGTGGAAATAGGTTTCAACGTTCGGGGAAGTCATGACCTCTTTCTTAATGGGTGTCATACATGCTCGTGTAAGATAGCGATAGAATGGATGCACACAGTTTTCTGTGTATATGGTAGACGTAGCGTGTCTGTAATGCACACCCTTTCCTGAAGCTTGACTTGCAGTTAAAAATACCCCTACCCCTACACACACACACACACACACACACTCCTTTACCCCCAAGTTTTTCACAGAGGAAGTAACAATGTAGATATATTCAACTAGTTTAGTTCTGACTCCTCTTCCTGTTGTAGCAGTGGGGTTACCGTAGGAGTGTGGATAGATGGGCTCATATGACTCAGACTCTCAGGATTTCCAGGATGCTCAAAATACTTATATATCTGAGACCCGTTCATTAAACTACCATGGTGTAAATTGGCCAGTTCTATCTGATAAGCTGTGGTGCAGTGTCCGTCAGGACATGCTCTCTTCTAATACCAAGTTTCCAAAAATGAATGATGAGAACATTGGGAACTGGAAAATCATAAGGTGAACAACTATGTCTGCTCAATATAAAAGCCTCTTTTAAATTGTGCAGATGTGTGACTTAAATCAACTGAAGCCCTGTGTGGGTATATCCTCAGTCTCCAGAATATTCTGGACCCTTAGTAATCCACTCCAATATATAAGTCTAACTTGTTTGTATATCATGTTTACTTATCGTTATCTGTTTCCCGTTGTCTTGGCAACATTGCTGTGTTCTGTTGAAAGATACTTCCAGAACACATTATGAATTCCCAAATATTTTTCCACAAGTTGAATACTTGTTGGGCAAATTACATACCATGAAATATCAGCATTTCTTCTCTAAATCACACCATCGGGGTGGGAAGAGTTGTTCTTGACTTTGCTTCTTACAGAGCATGGCATTCCTAACATGCATCTTAGTCTGTGCTTTGATCACTAAAGATATTGGTTCTTAACCTTAATGATCGATACTTTCATGCAATAGTTTCCCCTCTACATTTTCAGTTCAAGGACTTTCGCACTAAATGGATTTCTACAATAGGGAACATTCATTTCTGAATTGAACGTGAAAGACTTTCACCTAGTGATATGATTGATTGGCTAATATATTTGCACCTGAAATATGCCTGGATGACATCCAGCTTTGTTCTAAAAAATACTGGAAAAACAGCCACACAGTTACTAGTACCATGGAAACTTGCCTTTATCACACATTTGAAGCCCCAAATATAGATGATCAACGCCTACCAATTCAAAATGCTTGGATAGGCCTTGTTACCTAGGCAACAGAGTATTGGAAATGAGATATCTGCATTCTCTCAAATTTGTTTCCCAAATTTTACCCTTTACATAGATTTAGAGCATGAATCTTAAGGTTGAATACATAATTTCCTAAAAAATTGGATGCTTCTAACAATCTTGACATGCACCAGCCTGAAATAAACCCAAGATATAGAATCTAGAAATGTCTCCATTTGAGTTTCCCTTTGAATGGTAGATGGTGTTTGCTAATAGTTAAAGAGGAAGCGTAGTAGTCTAGGTAGAAACAAATCACTGAGAAGTAAGTAGAATCGTCAGGTCTCTTTCTATCACTAACTGCCTTGGGTTGAGAAACAGCAGGCAAAGAGTAGGTAAAGCTTATTTCAGAGACTTTGTTAAAACTTTCCTCCTCCAACTATTGGGACTATCTCAAAACAAAAATGAAAACTTCCTCCTCTAAAGTATTGGGACTACATAAAAATTAAAACTTCTGCACAGCAAAGGAAATCATCAATGCAAGTCAAATTGCGAGAAGATATTTGCAAAGAATATATCCAATAAAATATTAGTACCCCAAATATGTACAGAACTTATAAAATTCAGCAAAAACCCCACAAATAATCATGTTGAAAATAAGCAGAAGACATGGCAGACATATCTTCAGAGAGGACATCCAGATGGCCAACAGGCACGTGAAAAGGTGCTCAACGTCACTTATCATCAGGGAAATGCAAATCAAAGCTAAAATGAGATATCACCTCACACTGGTCAGAATAGCTAAAATCAAAAGCAAGAAACAACAAGTTCCGGCAAGGATTGGTGAAGCAGGAACCCTCTTGCACTGTTGGTGGGAATGCAGACTGGTTCCAGCCACTGTGGCAAACAGCGTGAAGATCCCTCAAGAATTGTAAAATAGAAATACCCTATAACTGAGCTCTTTTAATACTAGGTATTTATCCAAAGAATACAAAAACACTAATTCAAAAACATACATGTACCTGTATGATTATAGCAGTATTATTTATAGTAACCAAATTGTGGAGCAATTCAAGTGTCCACTGATAGATGAATGGATAGAGATGATGTGCTGCATGGTTCCCCTGGTGGAGCAGTGGGTTAAGCAAACAACTCTGGGTTTTGGCTCAGGTCCTGATCTCATGGTTCATGGCTCCGAGCCCTGCAGCGGGCTCTGTGCTGACAGTACAGAGACTACTTGGGATTCTCTCTCCCCTCTCTCTCTTCCCTTACCCCACTTGCTCACTCTCTCTCACTCTCTCAGAAATAAACTTAAAAAAAATGATGTGGTATGCGCGCACGCACACACACACACATGAATATTACTCAGCCATGAAAAAGAATGAAATATTGCCAATGGCAACAACATGGATGGAGCTACAGAGTATAATGCTGAGTGAAATAAGTCAATCAAAGAAAGACAAATGCATTATGATTTCATTCATGTGGAATTGGAGAACCAAAACAAATAAAGGGGAGAAAGAAAAGGGGGAGGCCAACCAAGAAAGATTCTCTTAACTCTAGAGAACAAACTGACGGTCACCAGAGGGGAGGAAGTAGGGGGATGGGTTACTAGGTGATGGTGCTGCAGGATGCACCTGCTCTGGTGAGCACAGGTGATATATGGAAGTGCTGAATCACTACACTGTACGTCTAAAACTAATGTTACATTGAGTGTTGAACAATAATGGAATTGAGATAACAAAACCATGAAAATTTAGACACACACAGAACTTGCCCCTTCAGAGTTCTCATCTCATATCTCATTTCCTTCATACTACCTTTCTGATCCGCATACAAAAAAAAATAAAACAATAACAACAACAACAAAACAACAACGACACTTGCCAAAAAAAAAAAAAAAAAAGCTTGTTCCACTCTTTCTCTTCTAAATGAACCATGGCAGTTGGGTCACTTGACCTGGAGGCTAGCTCTGTGTTTTCAAGGCGCTGCCATCCAAGGTCTAAACTGGCTGGGGTGACACCTAAGGGCCGCAGTGTATGATGGAAAAGATGTGGGAACAAAGACTTGATGTGAGTTTGCTTTGGACCATTGGCTTCCCAATGAACTTCCCAATCAGGCTATGCATTCCTTGAGGAAAATAATCTCTGGGTTTCTGCAGATTATGAGCCATCCATGATTGTGTCCCCAGTGTCACAGTTGGCCACTGTTTGATATTTGTTGACTGAATCAGTGGGGAGTTTGTCGAAGAACAATTCTGAGGCAGAGCCGGTCATGCTGAGTTCTTCAGACCGCTCTTGCTCGGCCGCTGGTGAGCCAGGTGAACTCTGATAAGAGTTACATTAATTTAAAAAGTGCACTGGGCGTATACCATGAGGTACATTATGAACAAAAATATTAGCATGAGGTGACAAAGTAAGGATTTATTTTGAAATCTGACCACCCTGAAGAAACCACCAGGGTGTTACTAAGAAGCTAAAAAGATGGCACTCTGACAGCTTCTGGGTATTTGTAACTGAAAGGCATCCCAAGAAATTTCTGTCTTTGCTAGAACTCAGAAAGTCTTTATTGCATGTGTCTAACTGGTACATTTTTCTCTCCTGGGATCATATAAATTGTATAAGTGAGCCTGTTTCTCATTTTATTTTGGCCATCTTGAAGCTCGGGGCTTATTTGTCTTGAAAGAATCAGAGATAGCCCTGATTAAAATACTCGAGCTGTACGTGGGAGCATGGGTGTCTCAGTTGGTTACATGACCGACTTTGGGTCAGGTCATGATCTCATGGTTCGTGAGTTCAAGCCCTGTATCAGACTCCACTGACAGCTTGGAGCCTGGAGCCTGCTTTGGAATCCGTGTCTCACCCTCCTTCTCTGCCCCTCCCCTGTGTGCGCTCCTGTGCTCTGTCTCTCTCTCTCTGTCTCTCTCTTTCAAATAAGTAAATAAATAAACATTAAAAAATTGTTCGAGTGTTTCCCCATGTGAATTCTCTCCCTGGTCCTCACATCTTCCACGTGAGCTACCTTTGGCTGTCATTCTGTTCTCCCACCTACCGAAGCCTGGGGACAGGTTGCCATCCGTGTACAGCATATTGACGAACCTGAACAATGTGATGAATCCACGCACAACATACTGAAGTATTTGATAAATGTTCCCCTATGTGAGCAGGTGGTCACTGGCCAACATTCCCCACCTGTTCTGAGCCCTAAACATGCAAGAGCCATTCGGGAGCCATTCTTTCATCTGGAGACTACAAGTGAAGTGTTGGAAATTTAAACTTTTCGTCACTCAGCTCTGGGCGCTCATTCTGCTGCTACTTCGTACAGCTGAGTCAAACACCAGGCTCTCATTTACATGAGACAGAGCCTGGGCTCAGATTAGCACAGGGCATGACAAGATAAAAAATAGATTCATTATTTGACCAGCTGATGAGCCTGCCCGTAGAGCTTGTGAATTTAAATCACAAAATGGCAAGAATTGAAAGGGTTTAAAGTACTTATCAGCAGCCCTCTACTTTTGTCTCAAGGCAAGACCATAGCTACATTTTTTTTTCCCTATAGATTATTGCCTGTGGTATTCTTGCAGCTCTCACTTGAAGGAGATAAAGCCTGGCTCAGGAATCCATTCCTGCAGCTGATAACATTTGCAGTTGGAAAGCTCGGAGAGGAGCGCTTTGCTGAGAATTAGGCACCCTGGCCACCGATACCCAGCGAATGATTCCTGATAGATTCGGAGCTTTGAGACTCTGCATTCATTGACCTGATTTTCTCCTTCATACTATCTCAGAGCATTTTCGAGCATGTCCTGTGGAATCAGACTTGTTGTCGGATGTATGTTTACTGTGATTCCTCAGCTGTCAGAGCAAGAAGCCCTGTAAACCCTCCAACATCTTTCCTTCCACAAACGTCAACATCGAGAACATTGCAAGAGCTACTATGGCATATGAAAGAAGACAAATACAATTTAACTTGCTTTTTGGAGATTTCATATTCAGTTATAGGTTAGGAGGAAAGAAATCCAAGTTAGGAAATCCATCTGGATAGGAGCCAGGAGTCACCGTTTCCGTTACCGGTTGTACTAGGCGCACATTTTACGGCGGTCAAATTGATGAACCTAATTTAAACACTTATTTAGTTGTTGTTGTTTCCATCGTACGTTTGTCAGAGGCCTTATCACACCCTGAAACTGTTGTCATGAGAAGAGAGTGAACTGGAAGAAAGGAGAGAAGTGTGGGGACACGCCGTGGAAGAAGCCCGGACAGCCTGTCCACAGAGGGCCGTGCTCTGGTATAATTTACAAACATACGATGATTCGCATTCTTGATCTTTAAGAGGGTGGCTGAATCTACCAGATGTAAAGTAAATGTGTAAATGACTTTATTCAATTATCCCATTCAAATATTGCACTTACCCAACTGTGGAATATTGTGATTATTCCGATTCATTTTTAGAAACCTGCAAAAGTCATAATTACAGACGTTCATTGTGACCTCTGTCACCAGGACCGACATTTGGAAGAAGAACCACAGTAACTCAAATTAATCGTAGGCCAAAATTACACATTACAACATATACTGAAGACAATAATATGATAGTTCCTTATTGGAGCCAGTGACTGACTTGCATCTGCCCATGTAATACGAAGAAGAGTTTTGTCTAGTGAAAAGCAGGATTTTTATGGTTGGGGAAATGGGGAGATGGGAGACATGTTTCTCAACAGTAAAAGTATTTGAGTAGTTCGGGACTCCCTATGTTTTAAGGTTAGAGAATGGAAGTACCCCATTTTGACCTTCAAGGAATTTACTGAGGATCAAGAAGTTTTGTGATGACCTCATTGATGTTTTTGATTGGAAATGCATCAGAGTTGTGTGTGGCCTGCAAGAACCGCAACCCCAGTGTGAATGCTATGCCTCTCATCCATTCTGCCTTTTAAGGTGAAATACTGGAGTGTGTCACTTAAACAAACAAACAAAATGGGCAGGGAAAAAAGTAAAAATGATTTGATCATAAGCCAACTGAGCGGCTCAGAATGACACATGCCTAAAATACTTTATTTTCCTCTTATAAAGATTCTGAGCTTGAAGAATTGGTAGGACTCATGTGTACCTCGTAGCTAAGTTCACTGTTTAGAAATGATGTTATGGTCTGAGTGTGAATTTTCCTTGGAATGCATGTGCGCAGAAGAAAAAGCACAGACCCCTTACCGTCTGTCAGCAAAAGACTCAGGATGTGAAACAGGAGGCTCAAATAGGAAAACGTTTTGAAACTAAGTGGTGTATTGATCTGAGGAGAGGGGCAAAAAATGAGTTAGCTAGAAGCGTGCAACAATTGTCAGTTGCTGTGGTAACGGAGATAAACTCTGATCTTGATGGCAGAGGAAAATGTCAAGGAGAAAATAAGCATTTAGTTACAGTGACTGTTAGGTTTTATCAGGCCCGGGGTTTCTGCCTTCTGGGTAAACCGAGTAAGTCCTCTCTTTTGAGGGAAAACTGCACAGCTCGGGGGTACAGAGAGTTGTCAAAGAAATGCCCAAGTACACTCCGGTTCTCCGCCCCAGGCCCCAAGCCCTGCCGCCCTCCCCGGCAGGAATCAGACTTGGGACTCGATTTGTTGACAGAATTATGTTGACCATTGCAGAGTTAGTAAACAGGATGGATAATCCATCATTCTTGCCAGA
Organism: Helogale parvula; assembly: GCA_004023845.1. Classification (NCBI taxonomy): domain Eukaryota; kingdom Metazoa; phylum Chordata; class Mammalia; order Carnivora; family Herpestidae; genus Helogale; species Helogale parvula. The sequence continues at coordinate 165,249 of PJEM01003486.1, forward strand.
AAACACACTGAATTACAGAGTTTTGTTCACTTTAAACATTATATTCATAGTATAAGCATATTTCAGTATCACTAGTCTTTATTACAGAAATTAAGTAATTTTCTAGTTTTGATATTTTTAATATTTCCCCGTTTTGATTGTGGTAAAATACATGTATGTTTATATTATATAACATATATATAAATGTATAATATAAAATGTGCCATCTCCACCATTTTTAAGCATCAAGTTCAGTGGTATTAATTATATTTATAGTGTGCAACCATTCCCACTGTCCGTCTCTAGAACGCTGTTCACCTTGCAAAACTCAGCCTCCACAGCCAGTGGACATACCGTCCTCATGGCCCCTTCCCCAGCCACCAGCAATGCCGTCTCTGTCTCTGTGATCTCTGACTGTGTGACTCCTAGAAGTGGAAGGACACAGAATTCGCCTTTTGGTGATGGGCTTCCTTCACTCAGCTTGGGGTCCCCCAGGTTCATCCATGCTCTAGAACCTGTAGGTCAGGTTCCTCTTTAAGCCTGAACTATACTCCATGGTATGCATGGACCACCTTTGTTCACAGCCATGAACGCTCAGGTTGCTTCGATGTTCCAGCTCTTGTGAATAATACTGCCTTGAACATGGGTGTGCAAACATCTCTTTGATATTCCACTTTCAGTTTCTCTGATTATAGACCCAGAAGCAGAGTTGCTGGATCACATAGTAATTATATTTTTAATTTGGGCGGGAGCTGCCATACTTGTTTTTGGAACCACCGCCACACCGTGTTCTTCTCTACCAGCGGTGCCCCGGGTTCCAGATGCGGCGCGTTCTCACCAGCACTTAGCTCTTTCTGTGTTTTTGAGAGTCCTCATCCTCTTTGGTGTGAGGTGGCATCGCATTATACTTTTGATTTATATTTCCCTGATGATGAGTGATGATGGGAATATTTTTTGTGCACTTATTCATCATTTCTCTGTCTTGGAGAAAACCCAAATACTTTGCCCGTTTATTAATTTTTCATTGTTATTGAATTTTATTCTCTATATTCTGGATGTTAACTCTTTGTCAGATATAAAATTTACAACTCCCCTCCCCAGTTCTGTGGATTGCCTTTTTACTGTGTTAATATTTTCTTTGGGTGGACATATTTTAAAAAATTTCTGTGAAGTTCATTTTGCCTATTTTTTCTTTGCTCTGCCTGTGCCTTTGCTGTCATATCCAAGAAACCATTACCAGATCCAGTGTGGTGAAGCTTCTGTCCTGGTTTTCTTCTGAGAGCTTTATCCTTTGATGTCTCACATTTAGGGCTTTTAGGGCTCTGATACATTTTTAGTTAATTTTGGTGTATGTGTAAGGGCTGAATTTGTCTTTACTTCTCTCTCTCCATCCCTGCTTTCTTTTTTCTTTTTTCTTCTCTCCTCTTATCCTTCCTTTCTCTCTCTCTCTCTCTTCACATGTTAGAGATCCATTGTTCCTATCACCATGTTTAAAAAAAGACTGTCCTTCCCACTGAATAATCTCGCTACCCTGGTACCCAAAATAATTTGACCATAAATGTGAAAGTTCATGTCTGGGCTCTCTATTCTGCTCCATTGGTTTATATGTCTGCCTTTATGCCCATAGTATGCTCTTTTGATTACTTTAGTAGTGTCATAAGTTTTGAAATTAAGAAGTAATTTTTATTATTTTTTTGTAATTTTTCCTTGTATTTTTAAATATAGACTCTGTTACTGGCGATAAGCCTCAAACATGCTCACCCCCGCCTCCAGTTATGTACTTGGCACAGCCCTGCCCATTGGGATTCCTCTCATGAGTAACTGGCCCCTAGAGAGACTAAATGGCTTCATCCCATATTTTGTGATAACGATGACACCTACCAAGGAGACTAGAGGAGTGAAATAAAGCGTGCGTGAACACTTACAGCACAGCCAACATCTACTGTGTGTATGTGTGTTTCCGATCTAAAATGAATTCAATTTTTGCCACGTCACCCACCGTATTCTCGATAAAGGGGTATATTGGCAAGTTCCCTGAGCACACTCATTGAGTCTCTGCCAGACCACGTGTGAGGCACCACACAGATGCATCTGTCTCTACACAGCCCAACTGCAGACATGTGCCCATGTTGGAGATGTTGCCGTTGACAGGCTGGGCACTTCAGAACTACACCAGCCCTTGTCATGGTCATGGTCATACTTGGGGACAATTTTATTCTTATTTCTCAGTTCCTCATTGTTCTGATGAGCAATGGACTTTTATACAAAGGCTGTTTGCGATGGAAGATAAGGCCTTTGCAAAAACATCATCTATTTTTGGAATTTAAGGAGACCCTAAAGGACATCGATTCGTATAGCTGGCACTAACCGAGTTAACCGGGGCAGGTTGGAAATCAGGAGTGTGATTATCCAGGATAGATTTTAAGATGAGAAGTTAAAATTGAACGAGAGAGGTTTTCACATCATTTCTCATGGGGTTGGGAAATGTTCTGGGGAATTACTGGGACTGACTGAATTATTTAAATGAGGACATGGAGGAAGTTCGGAAATCTGAGGACAAGTCTTTCCAATTATAACCTAACTAAATGCAAGGCTGAGTAGGATTGCTGCCTTCAGTACCTTCCCCTGTACTTTACCTGCTTTTCCTCAACTCAGTCCTGTTGCTCCTGTGGTTTTGTTCCGGCTGCGATCGCCTCTGTGCTTTTGACTACGGGGCTCCTTTGCCACCTTCCCTGGTCTTCTAGGAAGACGTGTGGTCGCCCCCCTTTCCCATCCCCTGATTTCCCTGCCCTAGAGGCTCCAGCCTGCCCACTGGGTTGGTCCGTGTCACACTTCCCATGTGGCCTGCGGACACCATATTGTACTGCTGTCTTTGGAGCTGACTCTCGCCATCCCTGGGATTCCACTAAGGCAGAGAGTTTATACTTTTTGTCACTTGAGGCTCATGTGTGTCACTGTATATGATTCACTGCATGTGCCAAGCCTTTCTTTTTCAATTTTATTAAATGTCTGAATAAATACACGAAGTAACTACAACTACTGAAGAATTCTTAGGAAAGTTAGGTCTGAGAGAGACAACTCAGGTGGACAGTGATAGGATTTTTAAGCTAATTCAGGTGCTGGGTGCTAGTGCTTGAACATGGCTGGGACATTTTAGACTCTCGGCAATTTTTGTTTTCCAGAGTCCCAATAAATTCATTGATTTCCAAAAGTGGTACCATTAAGTAGTTTGTGCCAATATTTTGATGAAGACAGTGCCCTCCTTGTATAATCAGAAGATCACTATACTCAGACTAAACTCCAGAAGAATCTTCCACATTACTGATGTATCTATGCAAATATAATTTATTTTTCATGGGTTTAGGGGCTTACAACATCGCGGATGGAAAAAGTATAAAGGTTTGTAGCAGTCTGGGTTCTCCTGATAAACTGCGTGTGTGCATTATTATATGTAAGTTCATTATATATAGTATGTATTATTTTATATATTATGTGTAATTATATATTTTACATATATATGTGTAATTTGTATGTATATATGTAAAAATATACACACACATATATATACACATATACACACACACACACACACATATATGTATATACATAGGGAGGGGTAGGGAGGGAGAGGTAGGGAAAGGTAGGGAAAGATTGCGAGAATTGGCTCATACAATGTTGGGAGCTGACAAATCCAAAGTGTATAAGGCAGCCCAGCCAGCAGGAAACTCAGGCAGAATCTCTGTGTTGGAGTCTGGAGATATAATTCTTTCTTCATTAGAAAACTTCAGTCTTGGGGCGCCTTGGTGGCTCATTTGTTTGAGTGGCCAACTCTTGATTTTGGCTCAGGTCATGAACCCAGGGCTATGGGACCGAGCCCCATGTCAGGCTCTGTGCCGAGTGTGGAGCCTGCGTAAGAGTCTTTCTCTCTCTCTCTCTTTGTCCCTCTCCCTAGCTCACACACACACACTCTTTTCTCTAAAATAGAAGAAAAGCAAAAAAGAAAAAAAAAAAAGAAAATCTCAGTCTTTGCTCTGAAGATTGTCAACTGACTGGCTAGAGCCACTCACAGTATTTCAAGGAATTTGCTTTACGGATAATCAATGTTAAGACGTCCAAAACTTCACAGCGGCACCTAGTTGGACCAGCATTTGACCAAACAGCTGGCCACCACAGCCTAGCGAAGTGGCCAGATAAAATTAACCGTCACTGGAAGTCTAAAGATGGGTAGGTGCTGGGGATGGTTCCTGCCCGATGACAGTGGAACACATCCTTCAGTAGAGCATTACAGAAGTGCAGTGGCAATATGTGCATGGACTAGGAGGAGAGTAAGCAGGTGGGGGGAGGTGTCAAGTGAAGACCCTGAGACACGGAAGAGATAACCAGGGGAGACCTATGGATGCAGAATCCAGGGAATGCAGGTTTATAAATGTTAATAAGATCAGTACTGCAGTCTAGGACAGATGATCATTCTAACCCTCATCCTCATATCATCAGCGCGATCTGAACATTCCCAGCACTAAGGATAAGGCATAGTTCTAAGCACCTTGTCATAGGCATGATGCCGTTGAAGACATAAAGGGAATTCTACTAGAATTTCCATTTTGCAGCTGAGGTCACTGAGGACCAGGGAGGGCAGAGGTAAGATGCACCATTAGGCAGCGTGATTCCAGAGGCTTCCCTCCGAGCAGACTTAAAGATCCCCTACACGCTTCCGCTGGCAGACTGGATGTTGGAGTCTCCACTTTCCAGGCAGGTGATTCTGCAGTCCTTTCTGGTGAGACGGCATTGAGAACAGGGCTTCCTGTAAGTGGACACGCTCTTCTGCATTCAGATTAGTGTCTTTTCACATATTCGCAATAACCTGAGCAGCAACAAACAGGGTGGCAATCTCTGACGTGCATTGAACGCTCCCTGTGTGTTAAGGGCCATTCTCCTGATTTCCCTGTTTGGGGGGACTTTAGACAAGGAGAGTGAGTGTCTCTCACAGAGCAGTGCTACCTTGATTTCCCAGATAGGGACACAGAGACTCAGAGGTTTAATTAAATCATTCAAACTTTTTGCGGCAGGCGTGTGGGGAGGTGGAAATTCAACCCCGGGAAATGTGTCCTGGGAGCCTGGGCTGGCAGCCTGACACAAAATTCTTGTGTATTATCTCTCCTAGAACTACATATTCAACAAAATCGGAGACGCTCCTCGCAGATGGGGTCTTAGCTTTCAGATTGGCTTTGCATAAGGCAAGGGTATAACTTCTGTTGGGTTCAGACTCCTAAGTGAAGTGGCATCCTGCCTTGCAAAGGATTTTCCAGAGGTGCGCTTATTTCCAGTCACGTGCTATTGCATTTCACCTGTGACTTTCAAATCTTCTGAACATAGTGCTGGCTGGAGAACGTAAAGTCGTATTTTTATGAAACAATCTTGACCTTGACAGTGGGTGCTCCTTGCGCGGTGAGACCTGCGTTGGTGTTGCTAGGCTCTTCTGTATCACGATCATCTGGAAACCATAGGCACTAAATCTATAGCAATTTGTGCTTTCTTATAAAGAGACATATGATAGTCTAGTACTTTCTCCAGCTCATTCCACTGGCTTAATTAAAGATATTTTGTGTAAAATAGTAGATAATTGGAGAAACGTCATTAGATCCTATAAATAAGGTTTTCCTGGAATCTTCATCTTTCTTCACACATAACTTAATTTTGAACTTGAAAACTCACTATGGACAATCAGATGTATGTCTAAAAGTGGGAGCTCACAGCGGGATAGTAGTTACTCCTTCTTCATGTGCACAGAGGCCAACATTCTCCCCGGGCTAACAAATACCAGAACTGAAGAGAAACACTGGTCATGTGTGTGTGTGTGTGTGTGTGTGTGTGTGTGTGTGTGTGTGTATCTCAGTGTCTCTACGTGTCATGGGATCCTTGTGTGCAGGGTGGTGGGAAAGCGGGGTGCCGAGAGGGACTGTAGCAGAAAACAGAAGAACACGCGTGTTCCTGAGCTCAGTGGTGATGACGATAAACGCTCTGTTTTTATCCAGAAAACTGAAAAGTGGATTTTACTCACTGGTGCCTGAAGCGAACCCATAACACCCACCTGCAGCTTGGTGGGGAGTTAATTTGAGTGCAGCGCTATTATCTTTTTTTTAGCCATTTAGCTATCAGAATATTGAAAAGGGTTGCAGCCGTGCCCCAGAGAGCCTTGGAGAGCGGCCCTCTGGCTCGCTGGTCCTGGGGTCTGGTGGGGGCCAACAGCAGTGCTCAGGGGCCGCCACAGCTGCACACTCAGCCTCCTGATCATTTCCCTCCCCTGACGCGCCGTTACGGTTACCGGAGCAACCTGACATTCTCGTGGCAACTGTACTTTGGCAAAAACAGAAATAGGTGATTTGGTTGAGCCCGATTGATAAGATAAAGCCTCCGCACAATAATAGTTTGTGCGTTTGAGTCAGTCACTTAACATTTTTATTTCAGATGTGCTCTGCTTAATGAAAGACAGTACCTTCCAGTGCCCAGGCCAGCAGAGACTTTCAGAGATAGTCAGGGTGTGGGCGGGTAAATAAACTCTTAATGTACGGGTTAAGTATCTTTTGAACAAGCTTCCTGTGTTATGAGCACTGAGTAATAATTCTTTGCGTGGAAGAAAAATACTGAGTCAAACGCCCAAGACTCTCCTGGGAAGATGTGACACGTGACGTGAGCTGGCTTATATTTAGAAAGGTTACTTTGAAACCTCTAGGAAGATCGGAGCGTTGAGATCACCTAACCAGGGGGACCTGGGACAGCTCCCTTTTAGCTTTTGATAATGCGGAGACTCTTCAGTGACAGGAGAAAGCCACAGGAGCCATCACAGACTTGGCCTTGCTCTCTGCCGCCCCCAAGAGATGCATCACACCGTCCCCCAGTTCTGTCCAACTCCCACTGAGGTGGAAACACTGAAACATGTTGAGAAACGAAACATGAAACCCACAGGAGGCTTAGCAAGGTTCTCCTGACCAGAAGCCGGGGTGCCTTCTCAAGAATCTGAAAGCCAACCACCACCGGCCAAAGGTTTGGGGACCTTGCACCTGCTCCAGAGTAGACTGGCCTCTGGAGAAAACTCGTAACCTCAAAGCAGTATATTCACCCAACATGTTCAGTTCCTGATTTCACAGACTGACCCCTCCCTGGAAAGGACACGTGGAATTCCGGAAAGGGGAACCGGTGGTGTGGCAGCCACGGCGTGGGCTCAGCGCACGGTGGGTGACCACGGGGGGTCACTGTCCTTACAGCAGTCCTGCCGGTTCTCTGGAGGAAGGTTTTCCGAGTTCCTGTCCTCAGACACGGTATTCGGGAGGGCTATTTGGCACCCCACCAGCTTATGTGGGGAAGAATATTATCTTTCCTTTTTTTCATTTTTGTGTAGTTGTATCTTGGAGGGTAGGAGAAGTAAATTGTTTAAAAAATAAATGCATGTCTCTTCGCATGTGGTATGTGTAAGGGAATAGTGCTAAGCCCTGTGGCACATGAACAAAAGCAAGTAGCCTCTGTGTGTGTGTGTGTGTGTGTGTGTGTCTTGCATTGGGTTGTGTTGTGGGTATCTTTTAACTAACAGGTCCAAAATAATTCCTACTTCAGAGTCTGTACACTGAGTCACTGTTAAGGGCTTGATGGAAACACTGTGTTCACCGTGAGGCATGAGAAGCCGTGCAGTGTGCACACCTGGCCTCTGTCCTGGGCCCCCCGCTCTGTGGTTTGTGTGCATTATTACACCATCATGACACCGCCCCTCCAGGGACTGGATCGGCAGTCTTCAGGATAAAGGAAGACTGAAATCTGAAGCCCAAGAGGAATAACGACTATGAACATAAGTATTATAGTGAGATTCTGACAAATTTGAGAATCCATTATCAAAAATACCATTGCAAACTAAACCCTCCAGAATGCACACCAAGTCAAGTGATAAAGACATCTTATGAGCTTTATTACAATGATTCGAGCAAAAATTTATGTGCCTCAGTGACTCACTCGGCTGAGCCTCAAACTCTTGATTTTGGCTCCGGTCACGATCCCAGGGCTGTGGGATCGAGCCCCGCGATGGGGCTCCATGTTGAATGTGGAACCTGCTTGAGATTGTCTCTCTCTTTCCCTCTCTGCTCCTCCCCCTGTCTAAATTAATTAATGAATCAATTAATTAAATAAAACAAATTTTCTAGCAAAAAATTGCTAAAACTTCTAAAACCCCAGTGGTATTTTTCAGTTTTTTTTAAAAACGGAAGGATTTGTCAGAGTTCCAACTTAGTAAAGAGCTCAGGGACCCTGATGAAACCATGGATTTCGGGCCTCGGTGCAGCTTGTAAGCTCTCTCTACCCGGAGGGACCTGTGGATATGCCACTCACTGGGGAAAGGTCAGTTTTTCAGTACTAAGCTGTAGATATTTTTTTGTAATTTTAAAAATGTTTATTTATTTGTGGGTGAGCACAAGCAGGGGAGGGGCAGAGAGCGAAGGAGGCACAGAGCCTGACGCGGGGCTCAGACCCATGAACTGTGAGATCATGACCTGAGCTGAAGTGGGACGCGTGACGGACTGAGCCACCCAGGCGCCCCTGGCTTGTAGATATTTGTAAAGAAACAGACTTTGCTTAGAATAAAGAGGCAAGAAAAACCCTTTACATTTTTTGTAGTCCTGTCAACCTTCGCCTTATGCACGGCAAAGGAAACTAATGAAGATTAAGGAGTCAAACCATCCAGAACATAGAAGGAGTAAAAAGAAATTATGGATCAGGGTGCCTGGGTGGCTCAGCCGGTTAAGCCCCCGACTTCGGCTCAGGTCATGATCTCACGGTTCTTGGGTTCGAGCCCCGCGTCAGGCTCTGTGCTGACAGCCTGGAGCCTGGAGTCTGTTTCAGATTCTGTGTCTCCTCTCACTGCCCCTTCCCTGCTCGTGATCTGTCTCCCTCTCTTTCAAAATTAAATAAACTTTAAGAAAAAAAAACTTAAAAAAAGAAATTATGGTTCAAAGGGTTATTCATGCTGAGAAAGAGGGACGTCAGACCTCACATCAGTTTCACTAAGGTCTGAGAATCTATATTTCGCAGCTAGGAAGAGCCGCGTTCCCCGTGATGAGGAATTTTTGTAGTAAGTAGGTGCCACAGAAAGGAAAATGCATAGAATTTGAAAACCACGGTGGTGACTGTCTTGCAGTGTGATCTTGGGTAAGACTTTAACCTTGCTGATCGTTTACTTCTTTGTGCACAAATCGACGTGGGGCTCTCTGCTTTAGACTTACTCTTACACTGGCAAATAAAACCCATAAATCACTCCCAGAGTGCCTATGGATTCCTAGTGGATTCCTAGTTACTGCGGCTTTTCTTTCCCAGGAGGATACAATTTACCAGTAAATGTTACCACACCAGTTTTATACAACAGCTAGATCATGGGGCAAAAGGAAATACTCAGGTCTCGTGGCGGGCAAACAAAGTATCAGATACACAAATGCAAAAGAAAGATGAAATGTTCTTTGCACAATGTTTTAATTTTCAAACCAAATCTTGCCTTCTTTTATACATATCGAGGAGGGTCGAATTTTGCCTTTAAATTCAGAAGCGTAATGCATTCCACTAAATTTTCTCAGCCCTAGATTTCTTGCTACCCTTTATTTGATACTTTTAGTATGTGTGTCTAGACTGGAAACACATGCTAGGAGCAGGTTTTGTGTCATTCTCTCCCCCTTCTGATTTCCTGACTCTGTTGCTGTGTGAATGACAGTGATGAGGTCTAGTTGGAGAGCTAGGAGAAGGGACGCGTCACACAGGTGTGAATGCAGCAAGCACGGAGGCCAGTTCCCTGCTCAGGACAGCCAGGTACAACCGGGAAGTTGCAAACAGTGTAACTGGTTGGGGGAGGTTCTGTGAGGCGCGCAGTGAACTCTCGTCAGCGGAGTGTTTGCGTTTATTCTCTTTTAGAATTGTTCTCTCAAAGGATGGAGACGGAAATGTAAGAAAAACTATTGAGAAAACAAATGAATACAACATGCGAGTTTGCACTGAGGACCACAGAGGACGTGGTTTTATACCGTTTTTGAAGACAAGCGAAGCGTCATGTCTAGGTTACATAGGTAATGACATGGAGCATTTCCGTCTTCCAGGAGGGCTGGTTGTCCGTCATGAAGGATGTTGCTGGCAGGTTTCTCCCCCCCCCCCCCCCCCCCAACACACACACCTTTCTGCTCTATCGTGTCTCTTCTTTGGGATTTTTCTCCCCTGTCAGAGTCCGTAGCCATGACCTTCCCTGACTCTCACTTCCCTTCTCAGGTTCCTCTTCTCTGCCCGCACTTCAAAAGTAGACACTCGCTAAGGTTAGGGCCCATAATTCTCTTTCTTCCCCTTATAGACTGTCCTTTGGAGACAAAATATTTTCTGAAACTTCAACGATGACCTTTTTGTAGAGGACTCTCACGGCCAAACTTCTGTTTGTGATTTATTTTCTGAATCCCACTCCTCCAGGCCTAACCTTCCACGAAGTTCTCCCAGAAGACATTTCAGTCTTGCCCCATTTCACATTACCCAGAGTAAAGGCTCCAGTTTCTAGTGTCCAGTCTTGGTTACCTGCTGGCATCTCCTGTCTTTGAGCAGTCTTTAGCAGTGACTTCTATCCTGTATTTTCTGTGGTTTCCTGTTTTTCCTTTTTTTTTTTTTTTGTTTTTTTTTTGTTTGTTTTTGGTTTTCTCCGGTAGGGACACAGAGAATGTTACAGGTGCCTCTAGCTTTCACCTTTCCTCGTGTTACATCTTGTCTCTCATAGCGGGTCGTCCTTTCTCTCTGCACCTGCCGCTTCCCTCCTTCCCCACGGCAGGTGGGCATCCATGTGTTCCTTCATTCGGCAGCTTTCCCATCGGCTTCCCGTCTCTCTGTGTGATCTGTACATCCGATCACCTCCTCACACCTTCACGCACTACTCTGATCATGTCGCACATCTTGCTAATCCAGATCTCGTCTGATAGACACAAATTACCTGCACTTTTCCATATTCCAAACCCAGTGCATCTCAGACTGAGGCCCTCATGCAGAGAGTTTGCTAGAAATCCGAAATATCCTTCTGGTCACACACAGGTCTCACCGAGCTTTGCTGTAAGCGCAGCAGGCCAGCATCGATGGCTTGGGTCCCCTCAGGTGAAGGACAGGGTGGGGTCAGGTGATCATAAACAGAAAAAGCTGTTCTAGCTGGTAAAACCCTGTGAATGACTCCGGTCCATCGTATCCTGACTAAATTCATTCATAGAATAGCACTCTCAATTATTTTAATTTTTATTAATTATTTTGAAAGAGAGAGAATTTTTAGCAGGCTTCATGCCCAGCACAGAGCCTAATGCAAGGCTCCATCCCACAACCCTGGGATCATGACTTGAGCCAAAATCAAGCGTTGGATACTGAACCGACCGAGCCACCAGGTGCCCCAGCTCTCCCAAATATGCCAGCCATTTGGAGAAGCGTGTGCTTCTCGGCAGTCATTTTCAAGTTCCTCAGCATCTTCACGTGGCCAGAACTGGAAGTTCGGGGGAGTGGAGTGGGAAGCCCATTCGCATCTTCCTGGTGTTGAATTCTGTCTACAGTCATGAGCTCTGCCCTACACACTATTCTCTGGGAATATGGACGGTTATTGGTTCATAAATGGGTAGGTTGAGAACATATTCCATTACTTTCATGTGTTTCTCTGTTCCTCTCTTCTGTAGTAATTCTCTCTTCACAGTTAGAAGTAGTGATGCAAGTATTCATTCAGTTGGCAAAGGTATCGATCCCATGCAAGCATGTGAGAATCAACAGAGAGATGAAAGGCGCAGGGGAAATGTGAGCGCTGACTGTTCTCACAAGAGGGAGCCTCCACGTACTACCTGGCTTCCATGGAGTTTGTTCCGGGACAGGTCACGGTGGCGCTTGGAGGCTTGAGTCCGGGGTTACCTCAGGTCCAGCATCAGCTTACCCGCCTCCGCCCTCCCTAGGTGCATACCCATAGCCCTTTCCGAGGGCCGTGGGGCAGCATTCAAGGGCTGAAGCCGAGATATCCTGTCCAAATGCAATTGCCTGCCTTTTGTTTCAGAGGCCTTGTATCTAAAATTAACTCAGGACAACATTTTTGGGGACCCCGTATTCTGTAGTATGTGGGTCGGAGGACCCAGGAGTCCGTAGTCTATGGGTCTGAGAGGTCTACACAGCCTTCCGTGCTAAGCTGTTCAGTAGACTCTTAGAATCCATGCTTCCATTTTCATTTCAGGTGAAAACCAAAATGAACCCAAACCTTTCCTCACATATTGTCACGTCTTACGGATGCCGGAATAGATTAAATTGCCCTCCATCCTCCGAGCTAGGTTTTCCACAGTGTTGTTCTGTTTTCTTCTGTGTGGTCCTCAGGCTGTAAGAGGGAACGAACCAAGCCATTTTACTCCTTTACTTGTCCATCCTCTGCAACTGCTCCCGACAGTGGCCACTAGGAAACGGGTCCTGGAGTTAAGGGCGAGCCTTCTGTTTCCAAAGAGACTTCAGGACAGGGGCTTGATTTGCTGCTTTCCACTCGTAAGTGCTGGGCTGTTAGCTGTCCTGCTGGGGTGAGGGGTCTCTCCGCTGTCCTCCTTGGCATCTCATTGATAGGACGGCTGTTTTCACAGCCCTCCTGGTCCTGACCTCTGTGCTGGTGCATATTCCTCGATGAGATGCATATTAATGAGGAGACAATAGAAGAAATCCTCTCAAGTCTCAGGTCCCCGGTTAAGGGAAATCTCTCCTCGTGCATCACCGAGACTCCCCTGTTGTGCTTTGCCTTTTCCTCACTTCACTTGCCCATGACATTGTTCAGTGTAACCAGCTGCACGTGAAGTTTAAACGGAGTATTTCTGAAAAGGTGTAGTTGAAAGGGCAAAGCTGTACAGTCTACACCAAGCCTCTTGGAAGGCTGTAGAACTGCACTGTAGAACTTGCTGTCCATGGAGTGGCCTGTGGACCACGGGGGGTCCTCGCAGTAAGGAGCTGTGCCATTGGCTGACAAGTCCCAGTGCCTGGGGATGTGCTGTCTCCGGGGGCACGGCTCACTTCCTTTCTTCAGGACTCCGACGGGCACCTTCCTGGAAGAACTACCCTGCGTGCCGCCTCTCGGCACCAGGTCTCCAGCTTTCCACCTGTCATCCCACAGGAAGTCACCCTAGAAGGGGCTGGAGGGGGGGAAGGAGAATCTGAGGGAACCGGTCCCAACGTCTGATCCCTCTCATTTGTCTCGACTTCACTCTAGTTTGTGTTTTTCTTTTCCTTTCATATAGATTCTGTTGCCTCTTGGCTTCTGTTCATTGTCCTTTCTCTTCTGTCCTCCAGCTTCTGCACAGCTGACTGGACCAGCCGCAGACTCCTGGGGCACAGGTGTGTGGTCCCAACCAGATCATCTCCCTGAGTGGGACTCCACGTCCCTGTTTGTTGGGGGGGGGGGTCCCTGGGCCTGCCATCCGTGGTCTGTCTGGATGCTCGCTTGGAGCAACATGGTCTGCCATCCGTGTAGGGCACCTCTCTGCCAAGGAGACAAGGACATGGCTGTGACACTGAGTGCCTTGCTATCCAGAGAGAATTTATATTTACATTTTTTACATTTCACAGTTTTTAGGAGGCTTGACTACTCTATAGACTAAGACCATGATACAATAATTTTCTCCTTGCTGCAGGATCTTTTAAGCAGAATTGATTTCAAATGCTCCCCAAATTCTCTTGTCTTATATGGGTGGCCAAAAATATTTAGACCTAGAAAGGGACAATCAGGGTTAAAATAATCCCTTTTCATTGCAGAAAGGAACAGCTTCAGAATAGCTACTAAACTTCTCTGACTTCTCATTTTTTAGCCATTTAACTCTGTACACATGTATTTTGGGGCCGGACAAGACTCGTCTCTCTTCAGGTGCCTAGTGTACTTCCAAGCTTGTTGCCAGCTCCTTGAAAATCAGTAATGCTTTACAGAGAGTGAGGATGCATAGATTTTCCTTGACTATGCCCAGCGTTTTCTTCCTTCTATACTTCTCTTGTATGTGGAGTCTTTTGATCATCATCATCCTACCCATTCCTTAGGGCCTAATTCATATCCTGCATTTTTGTATGACCTGCTTTGAACCCCCACCTTCACACACTTTTCCTTTGTCTAATTCCCAAAAGTAATGTGTCCTATAACCGCCGTGACACGTGACAATATTCAGCCATATACAGTCGTCTTGCGAAGAGATCTTAAGTTTATTGGCAGCTGAGGGATTCTAAGTCCCCTTTCAGGATTCCACAGCACGTGCAGCAAAATAGGCATTCAGTTCCCATGTATGACATGAAACTGAATTTGGTTTTAAGCAAGTATTTAAAATTTTTAAAGACAGTACACTTTAAAATAAAATGATATAGGCATGCGCTTCTTATATGGAGCTATATGTTAAAAAGAAATTCAATCAGAAAAGAAAGTTTCAGCTACATTGTTAAGAATGCAAATCAGATAAAATGGATGGATGAGGAAAGTATATAATATTACACCTGTATCTCTGTAACGTGGACAGTTCTTTCCCATGTATGGTGAAAACCGTCTGTGAACCAGGCATTTCAAAACATACGAACTGCAAGAATAGGATTAATTTTGCCTTCTGAGGATGATGGGAATGTCTCCTCCAGTGACACTTTTGTAGTTATGATGTGGGGAAATGTGAGAGCCTCATATAGATAGTGTGGAAAAGACAGGAGTCCAAAAAAATTGCGAAGACTTAATATCATTTATTCACTATGTCTTAATGGGTGTATGTGAAAAAAAATAGAATTACCCAATGGAAATGTTTATCCACGAAGCCACTGATTTCTATTACTGTTTTAACAGAAATACAGAGTCGCCTTTTCATGTTTCTCAGCACTGAACTGTGCAGATGAAGAGCATCAAGGGGAGATAATTTATTCTGTGCCTGTTATGTACCACACACACATCCTCTCCTTTAGTCTTTGAAACATCCCTAGCCTTTGGATTGTTTATCTAGATTGTATACATGGAGGAGTAAGCTAAAGTCAAGTTCCAAAGGTGCTTTGGAATATGTGGATAAAAATAATTTTCTAATTGCTACGTCTATGTGTTTTAGCTAGTGAAGTGAGACAGGAGAGAAATTGTTCGGCCATTTCTGGAGAAAATAATAGAAAAAGAAACTTGGTAAACTCTGAATACATCAACACAGAGAGTATGACTACGATCAATGGGAAATTGAAGCATCCTTCATTGATTTATTTATGCGTTTGGTAAACATTTTGGACACTATGCTCCAATTAATGTACTAAGTGTCAGGACACAAATGTGTGTGACGCTATTCCTGACTTTTCAGGTTCAGATCAAATACAGGGAAAATTTTGGTGTAACATAAGGGAGTGTGATGAGTATTAATAACGGAGGTGTATTTAAGAAATTATGTAAACACACATGAGAAAATGATGTATACAGGAACAAATATATGAAGGTAATGCTTAAAACTAGACCATCCAGAGTGGAAGCACCTTACATTGGGAGGAAGTGGATGAGAAGAGAAACATGTTTTTACTTATTGGTATAAATCACTCATTGAAGGGAAACCAGTAGTGTGACTTTATCAGAGGATGAATATTATTATATTGGTTTTATTTTTCTCCCCGTTATGAGTCATATTGTCCTCTTTGCATACCTGCTAATTTTTCTTAGATGCCAGACATGGTGCGTTTTACCTTTTCAGGTGTTGTATATTTTTGGATTTCTTTAAAGAGTTCACGCTCCATGCTTTGATCTGGTGCACAGTTCAGTTACATTTAAACAGTTGATCCTTTTGAAATTGTTTTTAAACTTTGTTGAGTAGGACCGGAGAAGTCTCGAGTCTGGAACTCATTTTGCTGAGTTACTGAGGCAGTAGCCTTCTGAGTACTTGACCCGGGGTTCCGGTGTCAGGGGATTGTCCGGCTCTGGCTGGGAGAATACACACACCAGGCTCAGTGTGAACTGTGTGGGTGGTCCCCACGGTTCCTTGGACCTCTTTCTCCGGCCTCAGGTCAGCCTCTGTCTTGCCTTGGGTCGTTATGTCCGTGGCTTTGCTGATGGCTCTCACTGGAGACTCTAGGAACCGCTCGGTGCTTCTCTCTCTGCTGCTCTCCCTTCTCTGGACTTGGCCCTGCAGTCCTCGCCCCATACCCTGCTCCGTACCGTGTAAACCCTGACTCCCCCAGTCGCGGAGACTGCCAGACACTGTGTGGTCCCCTGCCCCCCCGCTCTGTGCACACCCCTGCTGGGCAATCTCCCGGCAGTGGCGGGCTCCCTCGTGTTTCTTCCCTCGGGAACCTCTGGCCCACACCACATAATAATCAGCATCCAAACATTTTTTCCTATATTTTTTCTTTTCTGTTTTTAGTTGCTTCAGGTTAGAGGGTAATTTGGACGTACTGCCCTACCAAAGCCATGGTTAAAAATACCTATTATTTGTGGGCACCTGGGTTGTTTAGTCATTTGTGTCCAACTCTTTGTTCCAGCTCAGGTCCTGACCTCACAGTTTGCGAATTCAAGCCCCACGTCAGGCTCTGCGCTGACAGCAGGAAGCCTGCTTGGGATCCTCTCTCTCTCCCTCTCTCTGCCCCTTCCAGGCTTGCTTGCTCACTTTCTCTCTCTCCCTCTCTCCCCCCAACAAAATAAATATGTAAACATTTAAATAAATATCTGTTATTTTGACTTCCGAAAGAAGATATGTTGGCTGGGGCTCACCTACATACGGTGAAAGCCAGAGGCAACATATTTCCATGAAATAGATTTACAGAATGGGGAAAGCAAGCATCACTTTCCATTAGGACTTTTTTTAGTCGCTTAGAAGAAATCAGTGTTTAAAAGCAAGATGGGAACTTTATTGAAAGCAACTGAAGAAAGGCAAAATGGAATTATTACTGTCATGGCTTAAATAACTTTTCATCCAAGTCTATCATTGGAATCGCTTGGAGATCTTTGCAAAAAATGTCAGTGTCCAGGTCCCTTCCCGAGCTATTCTAAATTCATTGAGGTGGAGTGTGGTCTTTGCTTCACTAGTTGTTAACATATCCCTTACTTTCTTAGGACGTGCATCCCTACATGCGGAGCAGCTAGCCGACCTAGAAGACATTTGCCTGGTCAAGCAATGAACAGTTTACATATGCCAGACGCTCTGATAAACTTAAGTCCTCAAGATGCTTATTGAGTGGGTAACACAGGCATTGAGATCATGAATGTGATCTTGTTTTGTTTTTGTCAGAGAGAATACAGTTAAAACCTGCCTCTGACTAAACACTCCTGCAGCTGAGAAAGTTCCAGAATGTACCTTCATTTAGAACAGAACTCTGACATCTGTCAGTTGTATTATGACTTATGGGTCAAAAGTTAGGTTTTGAAATAGTTTTCAATTAATTTCCTTGTAAGGACTGTATCAATAGGTGTTAACTATTAACTGATAGTCATGACCAATACAGTGGAGCGCATGATTTGAGATTTCAGAAACAAATACTAAACTTGCAATTGAAAAATCAGTGATATCAGAAACAGAGTTGGTAGAAATATGGAGTTTATAAGGTGTGTCATTTTTCAGTACTTACTGATTCAAGGTTAAGTGTCTCAGTCAAGTTGTTCTTACTCTTACACTTAACCCTAAAACTCTTGTTAAGTGATTTTGTAATTAATGAGTACTTATCGGCATTCTTTCCTGACTTTAGGTCCCAAATGCAAAATTTGTTCCATTACTTGCAAATGACCTGTTACCTTCAACGCAGTTCTTTCCCTGTTGTGTGTACACACACACTGAGGATAGAGACACAGATGGAAAGACAGACATGTGAGAGAGCATGTAAACAGAAAATGAGAGGGGAGCTGGCAGTTTAATGGCAAGGACCTTGGCTTTTGTTTGTGGAGAAAAGAGAGTGAAATTTTTACTTATTTAAAAACTATAGGTGTTCTCTAATGTCACTTGAGGTGTAACTGGATAAAAGTTTGGAATTGGTGCTTCTTTACAGATAGGAGTGACAAAGTTGCGAACTCGTAGGAGAAAAATTAACCCCCTATTTTACGTGTTGACAAAGGAATTAATTCTGACTTCCAGTTACGTATCCATGTATTTATTGAATAACCACGAAAGCATCCCCAAAATACTAAATCCTGGACAATGCCCTATGCCGCCTTCGCTCACAGGAGAGAAGGTGCTGTCATCTTCACCAAGTAGTTTGATTTGCTGAAAAATACATGAAACAAATGTTTCCTGAATGCCTCAAACATATTAACTACTTTGCTATGTAAATGAATGCTTCTGGGGGAAGTAGATGGCAAGAAGAGCGAAAATTTGAAAGTGGGAAAGCCTCCTAAGTGGTAGAGACATGTGTCCCCTGGCAAAGCGCCTGTCCCCAGCCTGCTCCTGGACTGCTCTCAGCCTCCAACCAGAGCCACTCATCTAAATTCACATCAGCACGTAAAACAGTTCCCCCGCCTCCCCCCCCCCCCCCCCCCCCCCCCCCCGCCGGCCGCTGTTTCTCTCCTTCTTCCCCACCCCTTCCAAGTCTCTATCTCTATCTGTTTGTCTGTCTGTCTCATTTT